>BQNB010000520.1:151504-168951 GCA_026074375.1 Tanacetum coccineum | reverse complement strand
AAATACACACGGTTTGATATATGAACGATTAAAATAAAGAAACCTCAATCGAACGCGTATTCGGTTGTGCGAAGATTACATGAGTTTTCCTATGATCTTGAGGCTCTTTTCTAACCTTTTATGCTCTTCTGATCATCTATTGGTCGACTTGGTGGTTTAGGGATTCACTTGCATGCATAACACTGAGTTTAGGGTCGTCTATTTATAAAGTCTGGAAGTCGGTTCGATACGCCGTATCGAGCAATGTGGGATACGTCGTATTGAGGATTTCTTAGAGTAAGGACCGCATTTGATATCTTCCAGAATATTTTATTACTATATTGTGAATACGGCGTATTAATGTCTCCTGGATACAGTGTATTGGGTCTCCAATCCTTCGTGGTTATTTGTGAAGTGTAGGCACGGATACGCCGTATCTTCTTGATGGATACGGCGCATTAAGGTAAAACTAGTTGATTCTTCTTCGTTGACCAAAGTATTATATACGGTGTATCGTTGATGTGGATACGATGTATTCTTCAAAGTCATTCAATGGTCTTTTGATTTGTCAAAGTCTTGGATACGTCGTATAGGTCTAGAATAATACGGCGTATTTGCTGTCAGATCAGTAAACTTTCTCAAACTCTTTGTTTATGCTCCAAAATGCGTGCCTTTTAGCATAACTTCACCAAGTACTCCATAATTACTGCAATTCTCAAATACAAATGATTAAGTAACAATTCTTGCAATAATTATACAAAATGGGTTAATTACATGGGATAAATGATGCTATAAAATAGACGTTATTTGATGTCATCAAATGTCTCCCCACTTGAATCCTACTTGTCCTCAAGTAGCCTTTAGAAGTTTATAAAAATGTATCCCTAAGGATATTTTCCGTTAAAGCATTTATTTGATCTATTACAAGTACACAACCAAACACCTCACGAAATAGGAAGATGAAAACACTCAAATTACTCAACTAATCTATGTAGTAACATGTAACTAATTCGCTCAATTGCTCGGTCATGATGAGTATTCTATCATAAGCTTGGCAAGGATACACATCTCCACCGCTAAAGCTAAGGAGTAACAAGTTTATAAAGGTAAATATTAGTTTGTATGAGAAGGCTTAGGATTGATAATTATGAACAAATTGTGAAATTGTATGCTTGTATAATGCGTGTTTTGTTCATTTGTGAAGTGTAGGTACGGATAATGCAAAAAATCCCAAGAAAAAGTCCAAATGGACAAACACGGACCAGGGGATGGATTAGAGTGCAAAAGCAAGAGACGGAGTTTATAGCAACAGGTCATCAAAAGTCTTCCATATTGGTCAAACTCATAAAGTCAAAAATCCTCAAAATTACCAAAATTCCTTATTGTTAACTCTTTTCATCAAAGTCCCTAAACCCTAACACCGTTATCTCCTTTTTATTAAAGAGATAACGGTAGTTATCTCTTATAACTATAACACCATTTAACCAAAACGTGGCCCAACCCTTTTATAAACCCGGGCCCAAGCCATCCCTTTACCCCCGAGTCAACCAAAGTTATAAAAAGAAAAGAAAAGAAGCGCGGGAGGAAAACCTGTTTTTACTATTCATCGTCTCTTTCATTTTACCCTGCATAAAAAACAAAGGGTAAATCCCAATTGGCTACGTGGAACAAAGATTCTAGTACTAAGCCACAACTCAGCTAAGAAACGTACTCTAGAGTTGTATTGCAAAAGATACCATAAGATGGACACGCGGATTATCAAAGAAGCACACCAAAAAGGGAATTTTGCATTGGATTCAGTGTTAAAGAAACACACCCACTCCAAAGAAGTGGGATTGCCAGCTTGGCAATCTGTGTGCTCACATTCTAATCTAATGGACACAATTGAGGATCCAATGATTGAAAGAATTCGAGGGCCAAGATTAAGATCAAGGGGAGAGTGTAACAGACCTAGAAGCTTCTCCTCCTCCTATAAAATGAAGGCCATCCTCACTCACAAAAGATATCTAGGAGTAGTTTTTAGCAGCTTAGTGTAGCTTTTAAACTTAGCAAATGTAATTTTCAATTTAATGTTTTCAGTCATTGTAATCTCATTTTCAAGTTGTAATCAGTTTTTCTATTAATAAAAGTTAAGTTTATTCATAATTCAATTGTATTTTATTTACTTTAATGCAAAATGTTTAAATAATCTCTCTTTTGTTCACTTATAGCTCAATTAAGCTCTAATTATAGTCATAAGATAGTTGGTTTACGAGTAAAGCCATCAAAGCTTTACTGAGCTTTACTCAAACAAATTCACCCCCTAAATTTACCTAAGCTTTGAATAAGGATGATAAGCCAATTGTGGATGGGCTTATGGACTTACTGGCTTGTTTATAAAACAAAGCCAGAGCTTGTGATTAGCTCGAAGAGCCTTATATCCTGTTTTGTGCAAAGGGAATAAGGATACATTTCACTTTTCTCTCTTTTTTAGCTTACTTTAATATGCTTATTATTTAGTGCTGCTTATTATATCCTGCTTAATATTGCCTATTACTGCTGTTATTGCTTAATGTTGGCTTTCACTATTGTTTAATGCTTATTGTACTTAGTTTGTAGTTTAAATTTCATATTAATAGCTTTTGATATAAAACAGTCATAAAAAACCAAAAATAATAGCATAATGAATTAGCTTATTGATTATGCTTATTTGAATGTTGAAATCTTTTCTATTAGGGACTTATTTTAGCTTATATAATCTTTGTATTGTAGAAATTTGAACCTTAAATCTCCAATTTATAAGCTGAAAATGAGGTCAAGAGAATTAAAGGGGTGTTTGGCTAATGACAGAACTAACTTGAGTTAGTGCTGTCAAACTTGAGTTAGTGCTGTCAAAAGCTTTGTAGTCTTTTAAATCAATTTTTATTTCTAATTTGAGGTTTATAAAGCAAGGATTTAAAGTTTTTTTTTTTAGCTTAATATTTGGTTTTAAGCTATCTAAATTAGTTAGTTTGTTTGACAATCTAGGTTTTGTATTAAGATCATAAGATTTCTATCTTAAGTTAGTTTTGCTTGAGTTTGGCTTTAAATTGTGCATTTTAGTAAGTTTTGTTTTAGAAATGTAGAAAGCAAAGCTCTCTAAGCACTGCTTTGTTGGTTGAGTATTTGCCAAAACTGTCTTAGATTGTTAAGTGTTGAAAATTTGAGAAAATGCTTTTTCAAATGCTTATTGTTGCTTATTATGAATTTCAAAATGCTTTTTGATTATTGCTACATGTTCTTTGAGTTCCATATTTAATCTGTTTGAAGGATAAAAGTTCATAAGGTTCGATTTGTGTGCTTATTTTTAAGCTCAAAAGTAGTGATTTGTCAATATTGTGAAAATTTTCTAAGTGTTGAGAAATGAACAAACAGTTTTTTCATTAAGCTTTTTAAGGGCTTATTTGTGTTTCAAACTCCTATTTGATTTCTAATTATTGTAGCTTATTGTCAGAACTTTTCAGTGGTATAACTCATTAAGCTGAGAGGATCCATCTTTGAGCTTATTTATAAGCTCAAAAGTGCCCCCCTTGCTGTTTGCTTGCTGTTTGTGCCATTTTGCTTAATGGACTTATTTGGGGCTTATCTGTTTATTTCTTTTGCTTATTTAGGTTTAGCATAGCTTATTAGGTTAGTTTAAGTCCCATTTAGCTTATTTCCTTTAGGTTTAAGCTTATTTGAGCTTATTAGCATTCTAGCTTAAAAACCTTAAGCTTTATAGTTTTTTAAGTATTCTGTCTCATTTGCTTTCTATAGCTTAAACTTTTTGCTTATTTTTGTTTGTTCATACTTATTAGGTCTAGCCTATAAGCTGGTATAAGCCACTTGCTTTGCCTTAGCTTATTTAAGTTAGAAAATAGCCTAGCAGTCTTAAGTTGTTAACTAGCACTATTAACTTAAAAGTTAGTACTGCTGAGCTCATAAGCTCATTCTAGGCTTATTAGGTTGTTTATTTTTGTTCTTTGTTGCTTATTTAGTGTAGCTTATTATCTAATTTAGCTTATTTCTCTATTTGGTTTGCTTATTTGAGTTTAAAAATGCCAATAGTTAGCATTTTAGTGGTTTGGTATAGTTTGGGCTTAATCTGTCTTTCTTAGCTTATTTATGTGCTTATTCGGGCTTTATAAAAAAGGTGTCTTTGCAAAAGTTGCTTATTTTTAGTGTTGGAAAAAGTTATAAAAAATGGACTTTGCAAAAACATTTGAGAGTAGGGGAAGCCCCGGGTGAGCAAGGCTCAAACCCAGGACCTCAACCTCACACCCAAACGTTTTACACACATACTCCACTACCACACGCCCTTGGGTCTTTTTCGGTATAAGTTTGACAAAGTTTTATTCATTCTATACACATTTTAGGCCTTTATGCTTATTAGGCGTTTTTAGCTTATTAAACAGCTTATTTGATAAGTTGTGTTACCAAGTTTATTTTTCTTAGATTCCACACTATTCAAGCTACTTTTCATGATTTTTTCAGAATTTTTATAAATAGTTTAGTATTTTTAAACATTTAATTTCATTAAAATCGTTTTTAATTCATAAAAAATTATAAAAAAGTCAAAAAAATATATTTCTTTTTTAGAAAATTTACTTTTAACATTTAGAACCTAGGAAAAATAGATTTGCTTTAGTAGGGTTTAAATTTTGATTTTTAAAGAACGGGATTGAATCTCGTTCACGTTTTTAGAGTTTTTAAGCCCTAAACACCTTCGTTTTAGTCTAGTTTTCTTTGTTTTAGCTTTTTACTCAATTAAGTCTTACAAAAATCAAAAAGATTATTTTAGGCTTAATTTTGATAATTTAGGGTTTTTAGGTCCCGTTTAGGATTCCCGTTTTGCGTTTTTAGTTAAAATTTGTCTTCCCTTAAGCATTTTTAAGTTTTTGCCTTAACTTTCTCGTAGTTTTAGAAAACCAATATCAATCTTGTCCCATTCAAGCTTCGATTCTCAAAACGACTCTCGACTTTCAATTGCATTCCTCGTTGGGGATAACGACCCGGGAATCATACTCCCGGATTAATATAACTGTGATTTTTGATTCTTACCCTCTTATCTTTATATATTATATATTATAAGTATATCTTATATTTATATTTATATATTATATATTATAAAAAAGGAACAGATCAAACAGTGATCAGTTTTTGGCGCCGCTGACGGGGAGGATTGTCTACGATTGTTGAAGCCGTTTGAAAATTTGTGTGTGAAGATCCTTCCGAGTGAAGTTATTTTGTCTATTTTCATATAAAAAAATTACAAAGATTTTCTTTTCTTTTGTTAGTATATATAATACTAAAAATCTAAAATCTAAAAAAAACGAGAAAAAACAAAAATATAAAAAACATTATCCATATAAAAAATAATAAAAATTAACCAGTTGGTAAAAGAACGACAAACAAATAAATTACTTCACTTGAAGTATTATCCATAAATAAGTTCCCGAACCAAAGATAAAAAACTTACCTTTTGTGTCTCTTGCGACGTACGGCTCACCTTCGAAAGTTAAACAAACTCATTTGTGCATTTTTCTTTTGAAGAGTTACCGAAAGAAGGCGTGCTTGATATTAGGCATATTTTAAGTGTCTGTATCTAATTGTCCGTTATTAAAATTTATTGTGAATACATTGTTGAAAAAACCAAAAAAAAAAAAAATTAGTATAAATTTTCTTTTTACATTTTAGTGCATGCGCACTCGTTACTCAATTCGAATTTTAAACCTCGTCAAACACAACAAGTCAATCGATTTTGTTAAAACCATTCAATCTTGTCGAACCCTATTAACGTGGTTTCGATGGTTATGATACTCGTATATGGCTCAATTGCTTCGAGAGCACCCACCGTGGGTTACGAGGATGCCATCGTTGTGCCCGAGATCACCGCGAACAACTTTGAGCTTAAGCACGGTTTACTTACCCTTGTTCAAAACAAACAATTCTTCAGACATGACAAGGAAGACCCTCATGCTCACATCCGTTATTTCAACAAGATCACTTCTACGATGAAGTTCCCGAACGTCTCGAGTACGTCGGTGAAGCTTATGCTTTTCCCATTTTCTCTCGAGGGTGCGCCCAGGATTTGACTTGAAAAAGAACCCTCTCGATCGTTTCTCACAGGAGGATGATATTGTTCGAAATTCATCTAACAAATATTCCGCCTTCCAAAACAACAAATCTTTGAAATGAGATCACGAGATTTCAACAATGATTTAATGAAACTTTCTACGAGGCATGAGAACGATTCAATGATCTTCTTTTCGGGCATGCCCACATCATGGATTTTCGGAGGTTCATCACTTGATTTAACTTTCTATAATGATTTGAACTCTAATGATCAAGATTTCAGTTAAATTCAGCCCATGTGGTACTTTTTTGGATTAAATGCCCCGTGATTGACTAAGAAATCACTGAAAGCAATTCAAAGTTCGTAATTCACGTTACAAGCAGTTGTTGCAAAAGTGAGTTTATAGCTCTTCTACCCACCGATATTTCTCCGATGTGGCGAACTTAATAGACATGGTAAAAGCAGTACTTCTCGATATAAAATTCAAAACCAAGCTCCCACTTCGGTGAAAGCGGTAGAGGGGAAGTTGGTGTTACTTGCGGAGGGTGGGATCATTTTACCCAAATTGTCCCTGCCACAATGGCAACGTTTATCGTGACAAATATTTCAGAATTGTTTCTCAAGCAGCAGCAGCTTAATTTCAATAAGGAAATACGTTATCGAGCCCGATTGCTAATCATATTTAACCTCTCGGTTTCCTTCCCGTTCAAAAAAACCAAGGAAAAGTCCTAAAATGTTACAACCAAAACGGCGGGAATTATTACAACCAAAGCCAAATTTATCGGACCTCGGATTTAATCAAACACCCGGATTCACCAGTGTCCACCTTACCATAGCTCCGGCTCTCAAACACAAGGTGTGACTAAGATCGATTTTTGAAATGTTTTGTCAAAGCTAAATTATGAAGTGATGGAAAACATGCAAAGACCACAAACCATAATTTGCAAAATTAAAATGACCAATTAACGACATGCTTCTAAGTTTGTGAATTCCAATACCACTTCTACTTCAGGTTCAGGCGAACATCCTTAGTAATACCAATTGCTAATCGAATGTTGATTTTAAAGGGTATTACCACCCGAAGCGGTGTTGCTTATCAAGGACCCACGATTCCTACTACTTCCTCTCCTCTAAAGTAGTGGAACGTGAAACCGAGGTGACAAAGGACACGGTGCTTCCTACTAATAACGAAAACCAAAGACGTCCAACCTCCGGTTGTCCAAGTTTAATCTCAAGTACCAAATTCTATCCCGGTGGTTGTTGATCCCGTTGAGCTCCGATTGCCTAACCGGAAACCGTCCAATTCCGTATCCTTCATGATGTAATGATGAAAAGCGTCGTGAAAAAGCTAACGACCAAGTTCAGAAATTCTACAAAATCTTTGATAACCAAATTTTTAGGGTCTGATTACGATGCAATTATAGTATAGTATAATACGTATTCCAAGAGATTCATACGATTACATTTTATCCAAAGGTAAGATCAAAAAAATCCCTGTGTCGTGTTCCAAGAGGTGTGAATTGAAAATCTCAGTGTCGTTTTAGGAATTATGCTGGAATGATAAAAGATTTGATTGGATTTATTTTACAATAAAATGAAAGTTATATGAGTATGAAACCCTAAACGAAGCAATTAATGTGAAAACCTAAAAAAAGACGGGAACGGATAAAAAAAAAAACTAGACTTTAAAAACCTTAAATTATCTAAATTTTAGGCCTAAATGGGGTATTTTTTAACTTATTAATAAACCCTAATTGACTAAAAAGTAAGAATAAAGAAAACTAGACAAAAAACGAAGGTGTTTAAAGCTAAAAACGCAAAGATAACGAGAACAGGATTGAATCCCGTTCTTTAAAAAACATAATTTTGCAAAATTAACCCTACGAAAGAATTGATTTTTCGGTCTACCTACTGATTAAAACGAAAATAAAAAAAAGAATTATATTTTTTTGACTTTTATTTTATTTATTATGATTTAATTACTGTTTTAATCTAAATAAATTATAAAAATTACTAAACCTTTTTATAAAAATCTAGGAAAATTACAGAAAGTAGCTAAAGTTATGAGGAATCTATGAAAAATGAGCTGGGTAATTCATCTTATCGCAATAAGCTGTTAAAATTCGAAAAGAGCTTATAAGCTAAATGGGCTAAAAGCCTTAGAGAATAAATAAGGAAGCAAGCGACCAGATGGCCCTACTGGCGCTACTGGCATGGTAGTGTTGTGTTATGGACGGTGGGGGTTGTAAAAATGGGGGGGAGGTCATGGTTCGACCCCATGGGGCCTCTTCTTTTTAAAAAAACATTTTAATTCTTTTTTTTAATCTATCTAATTAGCTGAAATAAAAAACTTTCTTTAAAAGAAAACTTTTACAAAAATCATAAATAAGCTAGAAATAAGCTTAAAAATGGTGACAGAATTGAGCTTTTTAGACCAAAAGCCAAATGGCTTAACTGTTTTGCTATTTTAAGCTCATTTAAGCAACCAAAGAAGAAAATAAGCTAAACATTTAAAGTCCTAACCCTAATAAGCACTAATGACTAAAATAAGTAAATTTAAATAAGCTAAAACTGGGCTTAAGTGAAAGATATGACAGTTTTAGCTTTTTGCACTAAAGACTAAACTAAGCTAACTGTTGGCTGTTTCTAAGGCTAATAAGCAAAAGGTAAAGGGGAAATAAGCAAAGACAGATAAAAAACAATACCTAATAAGCATTTGGGAATGAAAATAAGCCAAGGAACCTAACATAAAAACACTGAAAAGGGAATAAGCACTACAAAAGCTGACAGAAAACTATTTAACACTAAGGCTTAAATGGAAAAACAGTTAGGCTTTTTAAAGGACAAATAAGCAAATGGAAAAGATAAATAAGCAAAAACATATAACATTCTATATCTAATAAGCAAATAATGAACACAATTAAGCCAATAAGACAGTCAGATAAGCTGAAAAGCAAATAAGCACTAAGGGCTCAAACTAAGAACAAACAGCTTAACTAGGCACCTATGGGCTTAATTTTAAGCTACTATTCAGAACCTTATGGCTTATACTAGCTTAAAGCATGTCCTATAGGGTATCTAAAAATACAAAGAAAAGAGAGTTTGAAATAAGCTGAGCTATAAAAAAAGGCATGGAATAAGGGAGCTCGCTTATCAGTAGGCTATGGTGTGGTTTTCATAAAGGATAAAAGGCTTATTCTGCCGTCTCAAATAAGCTAGTAAAACGATTCAAAATCCTATAATAAGCTAAAACATATGGGAAGATTGCATAATGGAGATGTGCACTAAAAATCATAATTTAAATCTAATAAGGCTTATATAGTTTGATGCTGGAATTATGACTTTGTAAAAGGGAATAAAAACTGTAAGACAGAATACACTTACTGCAGAAATCAAAAGGTAGACTTAAACCCTTCAATCCCTACTGCATTATACTTTAAATGAAGCAAGACAAAGGCCTAACAACAGGCTTTAAAGCAAAATTCAGAATCAAGCAATTAGAAAAGCTTTCAAATACTCATATTAATACCATTATTAGAAAATGACTTAAAAATTATTTTTACTTTGAGAAATTTATTAAAAACTTAATAAAACATCTTAAAATAGGGTGTTAAAATTGTCCTTAAGACCCAAAGTGGTTTCTAACCCCTTTTGACCCGTTTTTAGCCCTTGACCCAAACACCCTTTTAAAAGGGTGTTGCTCATTTTTAAACTAATTTTAACCTAAAACATATAAGTTTTTTATGAAGTCTTATTTAAAATGACTAAATGAAGGATTGAAAATAGATTTTAACTATTAAAAAGCACCAAGCCAATAAGCTAGAGCTTATTGGCTTTTGACTGAGTTTTTGTGAAAAGCTGATGTAAGCTAATGTATTTGGCAACACATGATGAACAAGCAAGAGTGAGCATAACTAGGCAATAAGACACAAAAATAAGCAGTTTTTAATCATAAATAAGCTAGAGCACAAATAACAGTTTAAGAGCATTCAAAAGACAAAAAAAAATTTACGTAAAACTTAAATTTCATTCAGACATAAAAGGTTTACAAGGCTAAAAAGTTAAAATGACAGAATATTAAAGACTAAAAACATAAAAAAAACTTTAAAAACTAAATTAATCTACTCCTAGGTGATCATCAATCTCTGTCTTCTTCTCCTTTTTATAAGCAATGCATCTTGTGCTTGTGTTTTTGCTGTGAGAGGAAACCAAGAACCAATCTTGACCCTTAATCCTGCCTTGGAGCCCAAACAAATCAATCTAAGCCATCCATTTTTTTGTTTTCTTCCTTTGCGAATGGTGGTTTCAGAGGAGTGCCAAGGGTACATGAGATGGGGCCAAACTGGTGATGCACATGGGTGTAGGGTTTGAAGGTTTTGTCTGGTGGAAGCGTGTGGTCGAGGTTTATTATGATGGTGACAGGCGAGAAAGGGTTTTGTGGTTATGGCGGGGGGGAAAAAAAGAAGATAACAGTGTTTTGGGGCAGGGGTGGATGTTTTGTGTTTTGGCAGAATTTGCCACTCAACATGTATAGTGTTGTTGCATTACACGTCCTTGTTTCAGTCATAGTTGGTCCTTGTAGTTGGGTTGAAATTGCACCGTTAGTCCTTTTGGACTAACATTGTTAGTCCTTGAAGAACTAACAGTGTAAAGGGTTAAAGGGTTAAAGGGTTAAAGGGTTTAAAATGTGAAATGGGCTTAGGATTTAGTCTTTTGGGCCGGGTAAAAAAATTATAAGGGTTTTGTGGGCTTTTTAGACTAAATGGTTTAATTTAAATATAGTGGGCTGACCCGGCCCAATAAAATAGGTATGGGTCGGCCCATTTTATCATGATAGGGTTTCGGGTTCGTTTTTCCATGCTCATTCCAATGCCGTATCCCGGGGTTGACTTTGACTTCGTCTTGACTTCATTAAATGCACAAACGTTGTCGAGTCAATCCGGAAATGTCCGTTTAAGCTCCGTTTTCAATCCTTTTGTACCTTCGGTTTTGGTTTTTCGCGCTCTTTCCAATTCCGTCTCGGTTTTTCGTCGGTTTGGCTTGGTTTTTGGTCCTTTAGTAATATCCAAGTACAGCATCTAGTACAAACACAAAACAAGCATAGTTTTGGTATTTTATGATGCGTTTTTGTTCCGTTTGGGTAGTGTTTCTAGGGAAAAAAAGGTATGTGTTTTTAAGCACATACCAACATTCCCCCATCTATACTATTGTGTGTCCTCACGCAATGCTTAAGTAAGCACTTAGAAACTAAGGACTCTTTATCCCCCTGACTAATAACCTCAGAAAAGTTTAGTCTAATTGTTCGTCAATGCGAATTAAAGAGCAATAGCTTTGAAATATGCCCCCATTTTAAACTCCATTTTTAAATATACATTATTCCTATACATTTTTTTTTTTCTTTCCTTTTCTTTATTTTTTTGTACTTTTCATATTAAGCAACTAACTAGAACATTTGACTTTCATTATTTTCATTTGGAATCATAGAACAAGATGCATTTCGATCTGAGAATGCCCCAAAAAGGATAAATTCATCGTCCTCGACTTTTCACTTGCTCACAAACAAGCTTTTTAAAATGAAATCACAGTTATATATAGTTAAGATGCTAACACTACTCATATTTGCAACTTGTGAACTTTTCACTCCCGACAATTTATTATATCTTAGGTGAATGGTTATTTCGTAATTTCAACCATGGATTAACGTTTTGCAACTCTACGTTTCACCGCAGAAGAAGAATGAGTTTAGAAGGCCGTGATCATCCCATGTAGCGACTTTCGTCTTGGACATCCTCAACCTTGCGGCTAAGTGACAGCATTTGACACCCCACAGAGACTAGTTCGGGGACTCACTCGGACCTTAGGTTTCAAAAGAACTCTCAGTTTCTCGTATACACATTAGCTTATAAATACGAATAGTCAAATGTTCAAAAGATTTTTATATTTAACAAAACGAGATCTATTTATTAATTTACACTTAATATTAAACATTGATGCAATTGTAACCTTCGACTTTTTAGAAGGCCGCAACATCGGTTGTGAGCCGGCAAGATGCAGCAAACTTTTATCAGTCTCGGATTTTTATTCTTACTATGGGCTTTCTTTAGAAGGCTGTAACATCGGTTGTGAGCCGGCAAGATACAACAAACTTTTATCAGCCCACAATTTATATTTATTATATTTTTTCATTTTTCATCAATTTTCATTTTTTTTCACGATATAGAGAAGACTTCTTTTTGAAAAATTCAAGAATAAATTTGAACTAAGTCTAAAATTTTTGCTATCGACTACGTTTCATATTCAAAACTTTGTTGATTTAAGTTTAATTTTCAAAAATAGCACGTATTATTAGTCTGGTTAAGAGCTTATGGGAGAAAAAGCCACAAATTACATACATGAGCTCTTAAGAATTTCTAATAATCCTTTTGTTAGATCCAACTCATACTTAGCTCTATCATTTTTCGTTCTTCGCGAATATTCGCGAACGCTAGGTAAAGTTTAAGAACAAGCTAAGTCAACACGCTCGATCGGGTCTCAAAATTTTTTCTTTTCTACCCAGCAGAAATGGCAAAATTGTGACAAAACACTTATTTTATTTTTTGAAAATTTTTAAAATTTTTTCATTTTTTTGAAAATTTTGCGTGGGTATAAAAACAGGATTACGTGTAAAACAAAGCTGTGGCACAATCAAATCGAAGATCCCCCCCATACTAGAATTAAACATTGTCCTCAATGTTTTAAAGGGGTACCTACGTAAATCTAAGGCCGTTTATTAAGTATGACAAAAGATAAACGTTAGTTGATTTGATTTGGATATCGGATTCCCAAAATGAAGCTGAGGATGTGAAGCTCTTGTGATCGAAGTACAAACCGCGAGCACGAGTGGCTTCAAAATTCCGGGCAAATCTGGACATATAAAACCATAAAACACATTAACACGAGATAAGAAGAGGCGAGCCTCTCACACTAACAACAAACACTTATTAGCAAATAGAAATAAGATAGAATGGATAAGCATGGGTTGCCACCCACGAATGTTTATTTTGTTAAACCGAGTCTGTGAGCTGACTCGACCCCGAATTATTGGTCCTTGGGGGAGCAAGTGAGATAGGATAAAATCTCCATAGGTCTTTCATTCAATGTGTGGTTTGGATTATAAAACATTGAATTTCATGAAAGTTCCACTCCGATGAGATACATCCGGCATAGAAGAATGATAAATGGAGATGCCGGGGTCAAAAATGGTATCTTCATTCCCACAGGAGAGAAGATATGGAGGAGCAACGGGATACATGAGAAAAGAAAGAAAGATCCATACAACATATGCCAAGAGAGGAGACTAGGCATCCTCAAATGTTAAATTCTTATTGTGTAGAAAGATAAGACCGTTCTCTCACGAATCAGAGTCAACAATATAGGTCAACTCCCCGGATCGGGCTCACCTTAAAATAGAATAACAAGTCATACTCGGTGGAGATATGATGTGAGAAGTTCATCGGCAAACTCCATCGTGATAAACAGTCACTTCCTATCGGCAGTGAGGAAACGACATTTATCGAAAGATCAAAGATGAAAGAATCATATTGAGAAAAATCGCTTGAGTAGTGGTTACGGCCACTACTTTTTTTTTTATCTTAATTATGTGCAACATAGACAATAGAAAGCTTCATTATCTGGAATGAGAATATTCAGCTATGGAGAGTGGGAATGCCACTTACTACTCTCTTCCAGATTAAAGCAAAAAAGTTCGTTTCGGGGTAAAGAATTATCTACGGTGTTATTCTCCTCCAAGAAAATGTTTGGGATGTGGAGGAAGACTTGGTTCATAACATCGAAAGATTGGAGATAGTTGGGATTCTCTTTAATGCTTCGATGATCGCAATAGAAGATTGACATTTTCATAATTTTTTCCCGAAGATATCGTCTTTGATTGTTATGAAGAATATCAGTTATCAAATCCCTCCAACTTCTGGGATAACATCTCCCACCACCTCTGAGCTGACGATCTCAGTATCGAGAGGTGATTCATCGACATACTCGATATCCTCACCGTAGGGAGAATCGTCATCACTCGAAGTAGAATCATCGTTGAAATCAACGACAATCTCAAAATGATCTTTAGAAGCTTCGAGAGTGGTAGGATTGTTACAAAAAGGCACATCATACACATTTTTTCGGATTACCCTTGCGACTCACTTGGGATCGGGGTCAAGGTTCTCAACACTAGACTTTTTTACTTCGTATCGATTTGTGACGGAATAGTGTCAGTATGCTCGTCTCCCATTCTTAGAGAGTTAACGGGGCTCCTTCGGTTGCTAAGTCGGGTTTTGGATTGTGATTGCAATGGTATAGTCCTCGTCATCATCATCATCATAGTAGACGATAGGGCGATTCCAATTCGGAGTATTAGTATACTCTGCCAGCTCCTCACTTATATTTTGCACATCTTGAAGAAGTTCGTTAAGCAATTCTTGCACTTCCTCGGGTTGAGCATGCTTAATTTCAAAAAATTTGTTCCAAGCTTGAATTAAAACCTTCGGTGTTTCTCTAAAAGATATACGATTAAATTTCTTTAAAAAGGTTTCTATAGATTTCAATAGGTCATCTTTAGCTTGCAAAACTTCCTTGCTCGATTTCTTCTTGAGGGAGTTGATGAACGACGAATTCTGATAGGTTAAGTATTAATGTTAGCCGCCCGTTCTTCTGCTAGCAATTCGGCATGAGTTTTTTCACGAATTGGTTGATGAATGACGGGAAACTGCGGGGGTTGGAATTGGTCAAAACCGAAAGAATTAGAATCGTAACACGGATTAGGCTCGTAATAATTTTAATACATCGGTTGACATTGAAAACTCATATGAGGTCCCCCGCAGTTTTCACAATAAGGCTCATCGAAAATCAATTGATCACATTGAAAAGTCTCGTAAGGACCTCCGCAATTTTCACAGCAAGGTTCGTAGAAGATCACTTGTTGACATTGAAAAGTCTCATGCGGGCCCCCACAACGGGTACAACAAAGATATTGTTGTTGAAAACTTTGAGAATTTTATGGGATATTAAAGTCTTGAACGTAACACGGTTCCGGATTATAGATAAACGGAACTTGAGGTGAACAATCGTAACCATAATAAGCATCGTTCCCACAAATCTCATAAGAATACGTCGAGGGTTGCGGAGGTGGGTTGAAAACGTTAGGAGAATCATCAACAAAATTAGGTTTGGAATCATAAGTGAATGAATTCTCATCTCCGGAACAGGATGTCGGGTGAACACTTGGCAAAGTCTGTGGGAGCTCATTAACGGTTTGATTGTTGCATGGTTCCGGATTAGAGATAATCGGAACTTGCGGTGGACAATTATAACCATAATGAGCACCTTTCCCACAAGACTTGCAAGTACATTGATGACAAAAGAAGCCATCCAACGGTTCTTCACACTTGTAACAACAATTTTGGGTGATTGGTGGAGGACTTTGTGAAAAATTTCGGAAATATTTTGAGAATCATTTAAAGAAATCGGATTCGGATTATTTCCATATCTTGAAGCACAAATCAAACAAATTCCTTTGCTAAGACCACTTCCACACCTCATACAAGTACATCGTCGACAAAGAAAACCATCTCCTAAAACGATCTTTGTACAATGAAGCAATGACGTTGGTATGGAAGAACAATACATTTTTATTATACAAAGTTCCACAAAACGAACACTCTTTAAACGTGAAGAGGAAATTCAAACAATCATCGAGTGACGCCATAAGAATTAAACAATATAGAGGGTTAAGAAAATAATTAAATGGACAAGAAAAAGAAGAAGATTATTTTTGGGTTTTTAGGTTTTTTAAACAATTCATTTTATTAAAGGACAAAATGAGATAAGACAACTTAAACCAAATTTATCCTTCACGGTAGCTCTTTAAAAGAAAAACGCACAAAGGAGCGGAGGAGTAGGAAAGCGCGAAGCTATTAAAAACCTTTCTTCTTTCGGGTCGTAGTTCCTCGGAACAACCCTCCTTATACCCCTCTTAGAGTTTGTTAAACTTCTAAAGGTGAGCCGTACGTCGCTAGTGACACAAAGGCAAGTTTTGAATATTTTGTTTGGGAACTTATTATGATAATGCTCAAGATGCAAGCATTATATTGATGATGATTTTTATTTCTTGATTAAGGACAATTTTTTTATGTTTTTGGTTTTTCTTATTTTTTTTACCTTGTATTAATACTAATAAAAGAAAATGAAAAATATTTTTGTATTTTTTTATATTTTTAATAAAGAAAATATTCACAAACGGGAATAATAACTTCACAAGGGAAGGGTCTTCAAAAACTAATCTTCAAACGAAAACGAAAATCGATTACACCTCCCCGGCAGCTGCGCCAAAAATTGATATTCGCCTTTTTCAAAGGTCAAATATATATTCAATTATAGTATAGTATAGTACGTATTCCAAGAGATTCAAATCGATTACTTTTATCCAAAGTAAGATCAAAAATCCCTCGGGTCGTTCTTCCCAACGAGGTGCAAATTGAAAATCGAAGACGTTTGTGATCGCGCGTTTGAATGGTTAAAGGATTTTTAAATTGATTATCTAATTTCTAAGATTAAAATACAAAAACGAATAAGGGAAAACTAAAAACGAAGGCTTAAAGGGTTTAAACTTAAAAACAAGACGGGAACGAAAAAACGCGACTTTAAAAAACTAAGTTATCAAAAATTAAACCTTAAACTAATTTTTTAAGTTTTTCTAATCTAAAATAACCTAATTAAAAGAAAAATTAAAGAAAATCCTAAAACGAAAACGTTTAAAGTTGAAAAACGAAGAAAAAGAGAACGGGGTACGAAACCCGTTCATTAAAAAAATGAAATTTTGTAAAAATGACCCTACGGATGCAAATCTAATTTTCCTAAGTGAAATATGAAAATAAAATTTTCTAAAAAAGAATTATATTTTTTTATTTTTATTTAATTTTTAATTAATTAAAAACAGTTTTATATAGAAAAATAGATTAAAAATAGTAAACTAATTTGGAAAAATCCCAGAAAACACAGAAAAGTAGATGACAGAGTACTGAATACAAGAAAAATAAAATGGAGGAAAATGGCTTATTAAATAAGCCAGTATAAGCCAACCGAGCTTACTAAGCCTAAACGGAAAACAAAGGTTAAAGGAATAAAGAGTGCAAAAGATGTTGGATGAGCTATTGTAGCATGATGGTTTAGAGAGTGTGTTGTGGAACGTATGAAAGGGGGAGATCCTGGGTTCAAACCTTAGCCTCTTCCTTTTTGATAAAATTATTTTTTTTCTTTTTTTTAACTTATAAACCACTAAAAAATAAGCAATATTAAAAAAACACTTTTTTACAAAATTCAAAAATAAGCTTAAAAATAAGCAAAAAGA
>BQNB010000520.1:0-144654 GCA_026074375.1 Tanacetum coccineum | reverse complement strand
AAATACAATGTATTTTTGGTACGTTTTTAGTCATTTAAGTACGGTTTTAGTGGTCAAAGGTATGTGTAATTAAACACATACCAAATACACATATATTTTGCTATGGTAACTTGATTAACTTGTTTTTGGCCCACCTATTAATAAACTAATTGGTCCATCCAATTTAACATTTAAAAGTTTATGATGATGTTCGATTGAAATGAAAGAAAATTGTATACGGTAATGTTTTTTAAGTGATTAAAATGCAAAAAAGCGTAAGACTTATATACGGTAACGTTTTTTAAGAAACCACTTGCTCATATTTTGTTTATTCTATATCTAATCTTTGACTATTGTTTTGTTATTTTTGTTTCACGCATGTAAAACTTATATGCGGTAACGTTTTTAAGTGATTAAAATGAAAAAAGCGTAAGACTTATATATTAAATTTCATTTTTTATATTATTATTTGTTTTGGCCCACCCTACTATGAAATCCTAGCTTCGTCACTGTTCCAAAGCCTTGTGCTTAGCAAGAGATTCATCAGCTTCTTTTGCAAGAGATTTAAAGTCTCGAACAAATTTAGATGCTTTTTTCAAAATTTGTATTTTGAAATTTTGAACTCTTGCATCAACATGGTTAACCATAGGGAAAATTTCATCTTTTACAACTTTATGAAGCTCTTGATGAGCAGAAGACGACTAATTGTGTATATCTAATGTCATTTTTTGTTTTACAACACGTTGAAGAGTCACAATTGTGCTTTTTACCTCATTTAGAAATTTTCGTGCAACACTTGGAGAAGTATCATCCGAAAACTATTCATTTGGTAATGAAATTGATTTGGAAACCGATTTAGAAACATTGGCCGTTTTGGAAGTATTTGAAAAATACAACTCTTCACGTGACTTGGCCTTTTGAGAAACAAAAACCTTTGAAAGTTGATTGATCTTTGCATAATTTTCCGGTTTTATTTCTTTGTTCAATTGTTTAATTTTTAAGCGACTCTCTGGAGCAAGTTGTAGTGTCTCTTTCGAATCATACACAACAGAAGGATTATGTTTTTCTGTAACACCCCCAAATCGGGTCGCAGCGGAATATGGGTTGAGAGTGTTACTTCATAGATCGATAGCACAAGATATATATAAGAACGACCATTTAAAAGTCGTTTAAAATCGATACATTGGATTTAACAAATTGTTGTTACATAAGTCCGAAACTTTACTTGTTCATTGTTCAAAATACAAAGATTTTAGTCCATAACAAATATATCCCCAAAATGTAATGCAACCAAATCTTTAATGCATATGACTTCCAAAATAACGACCACCAATGTATCCATTGTCTTGTACCTCATTGATCTTCTAAGAAAAATATTGCATAAAACGTCAACAATAATGTTGGTGAATTCATAGGTTTGTAAAATGTATAATGTAGGACCGTAAAATTTCCCCATGTAAATGCAACAAATGCAAACATCATAAAATGTAATTACCTTTTTCTAAGCTCATGACACTGAAGCTCGATATGTATGAATTGCAATATAAATTGCCAACATTTCCCATGATGATGTTCTAACCCGCAACATCCCAAATCTGACATGGTATACGTTCATTGTCCGGCATACCAGCACAGTAAGCATGACTCACCCGAACGGGGATGTCAATCCTAAATAGATCTATTTATAACATTCGCGCTCACAACAAGTAATTGACAGTTCATGATAATGGGCTCAGAGGGTTATCGCTACCTAGGCAAACACGTAATCGTAATGTAAAATGTCCACTTGCGTCCAATTGTAAAACATGCATATGTTTCTCACCCCAAAACTTGTAAATCATTATAAATGTAAAACGTGGGGCTATGAACTCACCTTGAGTGAGTGAATCGATAATGTAAATTACTAACAGAAAATGCGTCACGAATACGCCCGAATGCAACCTAATTAATTATAGGTCGTATGAGTACTAAGTACTTTGAATAACTAATACCGTATATAATTCTATATAGCTACATCACCATCTAATTGTATTTGAATTCATATTTATAAAGTAAAAACGTTTATAAATATCTCTTTAGTAAACACGGCGTAACTTTATCGTTTTAAGTCCGTTTCTTACGTTTCTTATGTCCACGCTTTCGTACTAAGACGATGTATCAAAAAATTACATTTTTATATTTTAAGTCCTTTGGTGAACAGTACTTTTTATTGTTCATGCACTTTTATAAATTTATTTGTCGTAAACTCGTAAATGTCGTATCTTATTCGTTTTAACTCCGATTTTAGTGATTCTTTCGAGCACCTCTTCGTAATTAAAAGTTTTATCTAACTAATATATTTTCCAAAATGTATCTGAGATGAATAGCGATTTTTACTCTTCATAGTTTATACAATTATTTTTATACACTTTAATTATTGTAAAAATGAAAAAAATCCATAACTCCTTCGTTATTGATCGAAAAATTACGATTCTTAATGTTTTGGAATTCTAAAAATATGTACTTTCTGTGAAAAATAACCAAACATTTATATCAGAGGTGAATTGTTATAAGTTTTTATAAAATTTCTTTTATAAAAGCGTTTATTATCGTATAACTTGCAAATGCCGTATCTCCTTCGTTATAAATCGGTTTTTCGAGTTCTCTGTATGTCTACGATCGTTGTAACTTGTAGTATTTTATAAAATACAAGATATATACTTTAATTTCGAATTTAAAATAGATTGTTTGGATCATTTTGTTAAAGTGTGTTTAAAACTTGATTTTTATAAGTTTGTTACAAAACCTCTACAACCATTTATATCACATGTCTCATATATGTTAGGTCCTTAGTCCATAAATTTTCCAAGAAATGTCTATGATAACAAGTCCTCTTATCACTTTTACTTAGAAACTTATTAAGTAAACTTTTAGGTAACTACTATATATATACTTTTTATAGATAAACCAACACTTGTACAATACTTATACTTTCATTCCAACATGATATTAACATCCATATAACATATGCAAAAGTATATCAAACCATAACCAAGTGTAAAAATCCATTTTACAAGTTAATAATATTCCTAGATGGTGATTCACTATATAAACATAATATACATATGAAATCACAAATGTAAAGAGTTTAAGGGTTTTAGATAACCTTAGTATGAAGTATGATAAAGAAATACAAGATCTAAACCCTAGTTTAGATAATAAACAGAAGCTTCCAAGACAAAGAAACCCTATTTTCCTTCAAAAAACCCTAACTTAAACCTTCCTTGTTTAACCCTTATAAATGCTTAGCTAAACCTTTAAAACTTCTTGGTATATCTTAGATATGTTGTAAGATCACTTGTATGTATGGTAAATAAAATTTTTATGGATTTTTTAAGGGTTTTGAGTTTGGCCGTGGGTTAGAAGAAGGACAAAGAGAGTGTTTGTGTTGTTTTCACTAAAGAAATAAAGTGTGTGTGTGTTCTCTTCTAGTTGCATGCTTATATATTACTTGGACTAGTCAAGATTGCTATAAGAAAGTCTAAGACATGAGGAGTAAAACATGGAAGTCTTTTGGTCAAGTTACTTGCCATAGTACTTGGTTTTAATGAGGTTCATGATGTACAAGTTCAAGTTGGTCATTTGTGTGCTATATGTCCCATTAGGACTACTTTGTATCCAAAATTTTAGGGGGGGGGTACTAGTTGGTGATTTTTGATCTTTTATAAAATATCTTGCAATACTTGTAGTTTAAATGTATAAGGATTAAGTGTAGATGTATAACCTTGTAAAGTGTATGTTCTAGTTGTTTTATTTTATGTACAATTTGACTAACAATGTTAACATGGGTGAAGTATTATAAAACTTTGAGTATTGGGTATAAAAATGGGTATTTGTTAAAGCATAGAAAAGTTTTGGTGGTTCCGAGAATACCTAAACGTATTTTATCGCGAAACGTAAACACTTTACGTAACCAATAAAAATAAAATGTTCAAAGTTAATAATTATCCTCTAAATAATTATCTAACACTTGCTTGACGTAAACATTTAATTGGTTGATGCCCGTTTACGTTGAATGATAATTTTTAGCTTACGCGATTCAACTTAACGATTAAAATTAAAAGCAAATGCGTACGAGACTAAAAATAAATAGTGAACTATATAACATCGTACAATGACCTAAAATACGGATTGTTACAGTCTTCCCCCATTAAATGAGCCTTGTTCTCAAGGCTTAAGACGCGACACTTGACGACGGTGCGGGCTTTGTGAAGAGGTGTGAATATTTCTTTCGGAATTGGTCTTCACGTTCCCATGTAAACTCAGGACCTCTCCTAGAGTTTCATCGAACCTTGACAATTAGGATACGGCTTTGCTTCAACCATTTAACTTCATGATCCATGATTTCGATTGGTTCCTTGACAAAATGAAGCGTGTTGGAAACAAGAAAAGTATAGGTCACTTCCAAGTTGTAATAGTCTTAGCCCGTAGTTTGTTATATGATTAGTCTAGTAAGCTAGTCTGGCCCAAGGCCCATGGAAAGCCTGTTAAGGCCCATGGCCGGCCATCATCGGACTTATATATACACCTCTCCATGCCTTGGAGAGGTGGTTGGTTGGTTTTTGTATATTAATTTTCATATTTTCTTACTTTCTCTCTCTAGAAACAAAACCTTCCTTCCACTCACTCTCTCTCTAGTTCTTAATTGTTTATCATAGTTACTAATATTTCTTCAATTGGAGATCAAGAGTCATGGAGTGTGTGTTTAGTTTTTGTATTTGTCTTTTGATTGTGTGTTCAAACCCTTACAAAGCGCAAAATCTTGGGATTTAAAATATTTCGGCTAAAAACCTTAAAAGTTTTCATTTTTCTTGTTCCTAATAGGGGTTAGTAACACTAGTTGTACAAGATTTTTTTGCAAAAAACTAATCAAAAATGAGTCTTTTTGAGTTTTGAAAATTTGGGTTTCGTCTTAGTTGGAACCGAACTAGTTTTGTGAGTTAGAACAGAACTAGTCAATCTGTGTTGGAACCGAACTAGTGAACCGAACCAGTGGAACCGATCTAGTTTGTTTGTGTTGGAACCGAACTAGATAACCGAACCAGTGGAACCGAACTAGTCAGTACTTTGACAACCGAACTAGTTAATTGTTATGGCAACCGAACTAGTCAACCTCCTTTGAAAACCAAACTAGTCAAAACCTATCAACTCAAATTTCTAAATTATACGGTTATTTCTTTGACTTGTAAAATCCCGTGAAACATTAACTTGTTTTCCCGGTTTTATCAAGAATTGTAAAATCCTGTGTAGTTTCAAGAATTATTTCAAGACTCAACAACCACTCAACCAAACACAATTTCTTTCTACCACCGTCCGATCAACCAAGTAATCTTTGTAACAATCAAATGACGACTCTTGCTGACAAAGCGATTCTTTCGGGTGCCGACAATCGTCCACCTATGTTGGAAAAGAATATGTATGATTCGTGGAAAAGCAGAATGGAACTATACATGCTAAATAGACAACATGGACGAATGATTCTTGAATCCGTTGAAAATGGTCCACTCATTTGGCCTTTAATTGAGGAAAATGGAGTGACTAGACCTAAGAGATATTCTGAGTTATCTCCTACAGAAGCAATTCAAGCTGATTGTGATATCAAGGCAACAAACATCATTCTCCAAGGGCTACCACCTGAGGTCTATGCATTGGTTAGTAATCATAAAGTCAACGCAAGGAACTTGGGAAAGAAATTCAACTACTTATGCACAGGAACTCATAACAAACAAGAAAGGGAGTGTAGCTTTATGATGAATTACCGATAAGTCTTGCTTAAATAAAGGGAGAAACACTGCGTGATTCTACTTGAGAATTTTCTCTGCTCTGAATGATATGAATATCTATAGTATGAAACTGGAACAATTTCAAGTGAACACAAAGTTTTTGAATACTCTTCCTCCTGAATGGAGCAAATTTGTGACAGATGTCAAATTAGTTTGGGATTTGCACCCAACTAATGTTGATCAGCTTCATGCTTACTTGGGACAACACGAATATCATGCAAATGAGGTTCGTTTAATGCATGAACGCAATTCTGACCCGCTTGCTTTAGTTGCAACCCAACAGATAACCCAATCTCCTTATCAAAATTATCAAAACTTATTCTAAAACACTCAATTTCAACCACAAGTTTCATAATTTTAGTCACCACAGTATGGTTCACCTTATCAGTCTCAACAATACTCAACTCATCAATCATTAACACCTCTTTTAATCACTTATCCATCAAATGACTATCAATCATCAATCCACCACAACGTTTATTCTGCATCATCATCCATCCCTCAATTGGAATATGCTTCTTTAGTTAACCAACAATCTGAATTTTCCCAACCAGAAACAGGTCTAATTGTTCCTGTGTTCCAGAAAGGTGATGATCCCATTGATGCCATCAATCACATGATGTCATTTTTACCGTGTTTTTCACTGTCCGTTATCCCCACTACTAATAACCAATTGAGAAATTCGTCAAACCCAAGGCAACAGGCAACCATCAATAATGGAAGAGTAACTTTGCAGCCAATTCAGGGGAGACAAACTTCTTTTTCTACGGGTACTTCAAGGACTTACACTCCAGGAGCTAGTGGAAGCAATTCTGGGAAACAAAGGGTGGTTATCTGCTACAACTGCAAAGGAGAAGGCCATATGTCGAAACAGTGTACTAAACCCAAGAGGAAACGGGATGATTCGTGGTTCAAGGAGAAAGTGTTGTTGGTAGAAGCTCAAGCACATGGTCAAATTCTAAATGAAGAGGAACTAGCATTTTTGGCAGATCCGGGAATTCCAGAAAATCAAAGCACACAGACAGTCATTACTCATAATGCTGCTTATCAAGCTGATGATTTGGATGCATAAAATCTATTGTGAAGGAACTCAACTCTACCAAGTTGTCTCTTCGGGCGATGTATCCTCATTATGGTTCAGATGCTCTTGCTGAGGTACACAATCATGATAATATGAATAATAATGTGGTAAATCAAGCTGTGCAGGTGATGCCGTCTTCTCAACAGTCGAATGTTGTGAATCATTCAGAGACTAAAATAACCAGTGATAGCAATATCATTCCTTATTCTCAGTATGTGATTGAATCACAACAAGCAACTGTTTAGAATTCTAACTCCTCTGCACAACAAGATGATTTAATATTATCTGTGATTGAACAACTAAAAACCCAAGTTGCTAATTGTACCAAGATAAATCTGGAAAATAAGAGTGTCAATGATACCTTAACTGCTGAGCTTGAAAGATATAAGGAACAAGTTAAAGTGTTGAAAGAAGGACAAAATGTTGATTCAAAGAGTCAAAATAACGTTTCAGACACATGTGCACAGTCTGTAGAGATTGATCTTCTTAAACAAACTCTTTCAGAACATTTAAAAGAAAAGGAATCTTTATTACAAACGTCACTCTTCTAAAAATGATTTTAAGAAAGAAGCATCAAGGAACATTGATAGAGAAATAGCTCTAGAAAAGCATATCAAACATCTAGATAATATTGTTTTTAAAAGAGATCAATCTGCACAAACTGTTCACATGTTGACGAAACCTCAGTTTTTCTATGATAATACCACTAAACAAGCTCTAGGTTTTCAAAATCCCCCTTATTTCTGCAAAAACTCAGAGTCGAAACCAGAAGCTATATGTTGGTGAAATTATTGTTCTTAAACTGATCCAATTGGTGATCCCTGACTTCAGAAGAGACCTAACACTTGCAGAAGAGAGTCCGTTCCAAAAATGCTTTTAAAACATAAGGATAAAATCATGTTAGAAAAGAAAGCAAGTTGATACCACACTGATAGATTATGCTGGCTTAACTACTTTAAAAAGATTTTCCAACACGATTTTATTCCACAAAACGAATTATCTGCTGAACAAGCCTTTATGGGTCTATAATTCTGTGAATTCTTCAGAACCCACACTTTCTATTACACCCACCAATGTTGAGGTTCCAAAAGAACTTCCTAAAGTCAGCATGGTTAACACGAGTTTGAAGAAACTTAAACACCATCTTGCTAACTTTGATGTGGTAGTTAAAGAAAGGACCACATCCCACACTAATCATTGAGGGATTCGTGGGTTTCGAACATACAAAAGCTTGTTTAGATAGAAATAAATTCCATTTGTAAAAGCTTCATGAAGACTTATTTTAGCACCTTCAACCAACATTTTGTTTGAGAACTTTTTGCGTCTAAAATGTCTTCTATCAAATGGAACAGGCTGTGGAACAACATCGTTTTGAGTAAAAAACATTTGAGGTTAAGATGAATCAAGTTTTGAACAAAAATAAACGACTCTTAGAACAAGTTATAAGAAAAGAAATGGTGAATTAATTGCGAATTCTTCTTTGGATACAGATATGTGAATGTTTGTGAATGTCAAAAGTGTCTCACCTTGAGACAGAGCTTCAAAACAAAATTTCGATGAAAAAGAAACTTACGATAAACTATACAAACTTTTACATACTTGAAAAACAATGCATCTCTATAGAAGTTGACACTCAACTAAACATGAAATTTTACAAGGGAAAATTCCTATTCAAATCAAAGTGTTCCAAAGTTTTGATCAATTGTATGAATTAAATGTATTGAAGAGCTCATTCCCAAGAGAAAGACACGTAATTAAAAGTTGAAAGAGAGATCAAATCTATAAGTGGAATATAGTAATGAATAAGATCAACAGGATTTAGAAGAGATTGAAACCAAAATATTGAATTTGTTAGAATTATTGTAAACAGACTTTAAGTCTGGTAGATTCTAGATTAAGTCGGTAAGACATAGTTAAGTCTCGCCATACTAAGTTAAGTCCTGGCAGTACTATAGTATAGTACTGGTCTTGTCTAGTTAAAGTATGTTTATGTAACAGGATAGTTATCTAGATATATCTAGGAAGGAATGCATTAGAGTGATGCATTATCCTTTCACACTTGGTAAAGCCCATTAGGGTTTCCTTAGTGTAATAAAAAGGAACCCAACGTCATAATGAATTAGATATAATTAAGAACCCTAATCGAATTCAATAAGAAAATAGCAAAGAATTACATTGTGTTTCTTTTAAGTACTTGTGTAAGAATTCACATTCACATGTATTCAAGTAAATACATCTCATATAGTTGATTTGGATTTATTCAAGTTAGCTATTGTCTTACAAAAGGATAAACAGATCCAAGACTTTGGACCTACAAGTGGTATCAGAGCCTCTTTTGATTTGGATTTATTCAAGT
Source organism: Tanacetum coccineum (assembly GCA_026074375.1). Classification (NCBI taxonomy): domain Eukaryota; kingdom Viridiplantae; phylum Streptophyta; class Magnoliopsida; order Asterales; family Asteraceae; genus Tanacetum; species Tanacetum coccineum. The sequence goes on along the minus strand of BQNB010000520.1, from coordinate 135,416 downwards.
TAGCTATTGTCTTACAAAAGGATAAACAGATCCAAGACTTTGGACCTACAAGTGGTATCAGAGCCTCTAGAGGGACTCTGAGTAAGAAGAATCACAAGAACCACAAATAATCACTTTCAGATCTAGAAAAAAATGTCTCAACCTGCTAATGATGTTTTCTCTCAACATCTTAGTGATGATGAAGCATCATACCATGAAGATGCATCAGACAATGGTACTGCAACCAATAAACCAAAACAACAACAACAACAACTCCTTTCCTACAACAACCACTAATCTTAAAATATCAAACTCCTATTCTGAAGGAAGGAGGAGTAAGATATGACGGCCTGAAGATGGAGCATTACCTTGAATATATTAACAATGATGTTTGGAAGGTAATTCAGAATGAATTCTAAGAAGAGAATTTCAAATGGAAAAGATGGTGGTTATTAGAGTACTTCCACCAGTATCTGCTGCAAACATTCATGCGTTTGAAAAGGAAAGGAATGGAAAGGAACCCAATCTACATATGGCCAATCCCAAGGAACATCTAAGAAGAATTTCATGGAATGGACGATGAAAAGAAATTGGGAAGCCATAAGGACTAAGTTTGAGTGGTAATGCCAAATCAAAGAATATTCATGAAAGCGTTTAAAACAACATTTGAAGCTTTTACTATATCAAGTTCAGCAGGTTAAAAGGGATATGACAAGATTCCAACAACTACTCACACAGTTGGAAGCTCATGGGTGCTGAAGTATCACCTGATATGCAAATCAAAAGTTTTTCTCAGATCTTTGCCCCCAGCCTGGTCCAAATCTGGTAATGACAATAAACCAAACTAATTGAACTTTATCCATTATACTTTTAAATAACCTTAGGTCTTGAGCACGAACTCACAAATGCCTCAAAATCATCTGCAAGTGCTCAAAATGTATTTGCTTTGTTTCACACAGCAAGAGGTAGTACTAACAAGGTTATTTCTGGTCCAGTAACTTGTGACCTACATACATAACACTCCTCTACTTCTTCAAACAATATTCCCAGAATGAGAAAGTTCCTGCGGTTTGCTGATGAAGTTATTTATTCACTTCTTTCAAACAATCAAAAGATTTGGACTTGCTTTCATGAAGACTAGAACAAATTGATGAATGGACATATGAAGAGATGGACCATAAAATGGCAGATAGCAATGTTTGCTATTCAATGAAGAATTTTACAAGAAGACTGGAAGAAGTCTGGATTTGATGGAAGCAAACCTGTTGGTTTTGACAAAGAAGAAGCTTGACTGTTTCAAATGTCACAACACGTCCATATTTCTAGCTAGGGAATGTACAAATCCAAGGGGACAAATGATGGAAAGAAGAGAGAACTCGTTTTATCAAATCAAGGAGCTGAAATAAAGAGCAGAATCAGAACTTTTGCTGTACTGTGGATGAAGTGTTTGTCAATGGGGAGAACATACAGTAGCAAAGATAGAGACAAATCATGCAACTCATGGCAATCAACTCAAATAATAAGTATCAAATAATGTTCTAAAACTATGCATTGAGTTTCATATAATAAACTTAAAACACTTGTGTGATAACAAACGAATCACTTAGGTGAACAAGAAGCAAAATAACTTGCCTAAATCAAGCTGTGAAGAACTTAGAAGCTCAATTGTTTACTTATCAAAGCAGCAATTATCTCTAAATGAACATCCCCGCTTACATTTCAGGCTAATGCATATATGAAAAAGATGAAAAGCTTAAAAAATATAAGAATAGGAATGAAAGCGTAAAGAAAAGGAACAATTGCAAAATAAGTAATTCATGGAAGGATTTTTTTTTTTATTTTCTTCTAAAAACCTTTAGAAATTAGTTAATTCTGGTATGAGTTCAAATAGTAAAGTTGGCTTAGGGTATGGAATAAAATCAAACGATGAGGTTTTAAGCTATGAGGAAGAAATGAATCGTACTGTGTTTAATTGTACAGAAGAAGACTTTGTTGAAATTTGTACAATATATTTTCAAAGACTGATAATTTAAAAGGAGTTCCACATCCTTTAACTGGGGACTATACTCCTAAACCACAACAGGAAATTGATGAATCTTTGTACGTCTATGGTAAAAAGGGACCTCAAAAGCATGAAACTAGTATCTCAGATGACAAATTCAATGAGTATTCTACCTGTCAATCAAATGACAATGCAGGATCTTTTGGAAATCCCTCTGAGCACTCTTTTGAGTTTGAATCAGAAATTATAAGTGTACCAAAAAAGGTGTCTGAATCTAAGTCTGTTACAACTAATGAAAAAGTCGTGTCTGAACCAAAACCAAAAGAAGTTGAACCTAGTTGTGTAACACACGTAAAAACTCTTAGGTAACCAATGAAAAATCAAGAGACACCTAAAGTTAACGGAAAGAATTGGAATGAAATGATGGAAAGAGAACTAGGGGAAGGTTACTCTTTCATCAATAAAAAGTGTTTTTGTTTTGTTGCAGCCTAAGTCATTGGATATGAGATTGTGACTTTTAGAAAAGACAATGGCAAGAGAGTCCTGAGCTTAAAGAAACAAAGGGTTTTTAATACTGTAATGGGGTGGCAAAACCCAGTAAGGAACAATGCAAATAGGGATAATCATCTAATCACTCCTGGACCTAGACCAGTAAAAACTCAATGCTGCAAGCCAAACAGTAATTCTGTTAGCCTAATGGTTAATACTGGTAGGGCAAATGTTAATTCTTTAGGCTAATGTTAATACTGTAGGGCACATTTAATTGCCTGTTAGAGCCACAATGTTAATTCTGTCAGGTCCTAATGTTAATACGATAAGTACATAAACAACCAGTAACTCAACAGTTTTTTATCCTGTAAGACCCAAGGTGAAATAGTATAAATCAAAGAAGTAATTTTTTCTAAATCACATTCACCCGTGAGAAGACCCATTGTTAAAAATACAGCAAAAATGCCTTATTCTAATGCTGTAAAGGGAAATTGGGACACTGCTGTTAAGACCTCAGCAGTTATATTGGAGAACACTAACCAAAACTCCAATTGTAAATATGGATCCAATTTAGAGTTCGAACTATAAATGCTAAAGGTCCAGAAGGCAGACCCAAGCCTGAAAAGGCCTGGGTCCCTAAGAGAAACTAATTTCTCTTTTTCATGTGCAGGATCATCCACTCAAGAACATAGAGGACAGAGGTATATTTGATAGTGGATGCTTAGGGAACATGACTGGTAACAAGGATCACCTAGATGATTTTGAAGAATGCAAAAGGGGATCTGTTACCTTTGGAGGTAGGAAAGGCTACATAACTGGTAAAGGCAGGATAAGAGTTGGTAATTTAGAACTCAATAGTGTGTCTTTTGTAAAAGAACTAGGGCATTTTAATATTTTCTCAATATCATAAATATATGATAAGACTGAACACCATATTAATACTGGTTGACCAGACTTAAGTCTGGTAGGCCAATATTAATACTGGTAACTAGTTGTTAGTACTGTTTGGTCTAACAACTTTGACTTTTCTTTAAATATGTTCGTTAGAGCAATAGCGGTATACTTAAGCAGTGATTACTGATACCAAATTGTGATAATACTATTTTACTCACCCAAAATCAATTTCTTTATTAAAAAGAACTACTTTTTCGGAGAGCCAATTGAAATTCATTTTTTTCGCATATAAAGTCAATTAGCAGATACAATCAGTACTAAGTTACCTACACGAGTCAAACCCAGTTTATAATAACCAAAGATCACAACCTCTTTACTACAATTTTAAAGAATGGCTTCAATGAAATACTGCAACAAGCATAACCAAGTGGGATTCTTAAAGAAACCTAAAGAAAGTACAGGGTTTGCGGAGATAGTAGATTTTTTACAAGGTTCGACAATCAGGTATACTTTGACCCATAATCCCACTATCCATGACTCCCTAGTCAAACAGTTTTAGCAGACTGCAACTCGCCGACAACTCTAGCGATGGGACTCTAGAAACCTCAGAGCACCCAAGAATACTCTTGAGATAACAATCACCTGAGCATCTGATACGAAGTAAGCTTCAATTAGCAGATGCTTCAGGGATTTCCATGTCGGCAAATAATGAGATTTTTGAGGGGATGGGTAATATGGGGTATCCATCTGATGGTACTTTTACATTTTGGAAAAGTCATTTTACATCCCAATAGAGATTTTTAGTCCATCATATTTTACACTGTATGAGTCCTAAAAGTGGTGGATGAGATCAATTTGGTAGCAATATTTGCGATTCTTGAATTTGTCTTTTCAACTGGCAGGATTTATAACTTTTTAAAAATTAATCTATGATGGAAATGGTGGCAAACTTGAAAGTAAAACTAAGTTTTTGATGTACCCTGAATGCTACAAATGATTTTATGGAAATACAAACAGAGAGTAAACACCCTTATTTGGCTATTGTATTAACCAAAAAGATTTTTGGGAACATGAAAAGGGGTTTTAGAGGGGTACCAAGACCTTTGTTGCCTGCAATGTTGCCAGTTGTTGCTGTGGATCAGAGTGCAGGACAAGCAGATCAAGCTGTGACTCAACCATCACCTTCTGAACCATTACCATCTTCATCTCCACCACCTGTGATATCTGCAACCACTGAGTCTGAACCTACACCTGTAGCTGAATCAACATCTCACCCTACCTCACCTTCACCTGAACATGCCAATGAACCCACTGAGCATACCTTTGAGCAACCATCACCTGAACACCAACACATATTACCTAACATGAAAACTGAAATTCCACAATCTCAGGATCTTACTCACCCTCATGTGGCAGAAAAAAGAACTATGACAGTGGATGACCTGCTTCATTTAGTTCCCAAGTTGATAACAAAGGTTGATAGTTTGGAGAAAGAACTACAGCAGACTAAGCTGACCATGGGAAAAGCAATTGTGAAATTAGTAAAGAAGATGGAAGATGTCCTCAAAAGAAGACATGTGGTTCTAACTGATTCAGAGGATGAGGATGCTAAAAATTCTTCCAAACAGGGGAGGAATTTACAAGAGGAAGGTTTGGATGAAATGGTTAGGTCTATTATGAAGGATAAATCAAAAGATTTTGAGACTCCCACACAAGGCAAAACTTCAGGGGAGGCAGATATTAGTCCTGAAGGATTAGAAGCAGCTGAAACTCTAGCTAAAGTCCTTACCCAAAGAACCAAGACCTACACAAGGAAAGTTAAGACTGGATTGAGGAGGAAATTGGATGCTGATGAAGTTAATACTGGTGAAGGAATTAATACTGGTTTCACAGATGTTAATACTGCCTTTGAAGAAATTAAGTCTAGAGATGATGAAGTTAATTCTGGTGATGAAAGCATAATTCCCTCTTCAAAGAAAGGTCCAAGAGAAGGAAAGGCAGTGCTTGAAGAAAAATCTCAGTCTAAAAGGACAATGAAATTAGATCAAGAAAGCAAGCTAGTTGGCAAGAAATATAAACTACAAGCTCAAGAGGAGGCTGAAAATGCTAGAAAAGCCTGAATTGCAAAGACAGATGCATTGATTGCAAAGAGAGTGGTCAGGATTAGTTAGAACTGTCTGAAACCACAAAGAATAGGATGCTCCAAGTACAAGAACTGCAAATACTAATACAGAAAGAAGAATTAGATTCAGTAATGAGCCAAGCTGGAAGCAAATAAGATTTGTCCAACAAAGTGTTCAATTGATTTCTCTAGTGATGGATTTGTAGAAGAATATGGTGGAGTTAAATCAATAGATAAAGAAGAGGCTGTACAAGAACAAGAGAGAGAGAGAGAGAGAGAGAAGAATACAGACCAATGGACTCACGCTGAAGCAAAGGGATACATAATCAAGTACTTAAAAAGCCCCAAGGAACGTAACTAGAAAATAGGTTCAAGCTAGAAGAAGTTAAAAACCGGATGAGCTGTAGGAAGAGTTTGATAAGTGTGTAGAAGGTAGAAAAGTTTATTCTATGAACTCAACAGCTTAAGCATCAAAGTTGAAGAGAACAGGTATAAATCTTCAAGCAGAGGTGTTTAAGAAATAAAAGATTACTGATGTTCCTAATGTTACTAAAGATGAGTCTGTAAAGAGAGAAGAGGAATTTAAAGTTCAACAACCAATTTTGAGATACAATATAAGAAATTTGAGATTAAAAAGCCAGTTTTAAGATATACTAAAAGAAAATCTTTGGCAAGGAAAGGATTGCAGAAGAAGCCTGAATCTGCAAAGTCTGGCACTGAGGAGGATGTTGAAGCTTACATAGAGGAAAGAGTGGATGAACCATCTTCAAAAGAGTTTCCAATAAGTTCAATTCCACAAGGACCAGCACCTGCAAAGATAGTTAAATAGCAGATTAACAAGACTGGAAAGAGAGGTGCCTATCAGATCATCAAGGAAGATAACACAGATGTGGTATATGTGAACTTTCCAGGCTTATTGAATGATTTAACAAGAGATGATCTCAAGGAGTTGTATAGGCTGATGATGTTAAAGTAGGGAGATAACAGGCCCGAAGAAGATTTTGAAAGGGTTTTATAGGGGGATCTAAAGACTATGTTTGATCCACCATCTGAAGAGGATGCTATTTGGAAGTTGCCACATCAAAAACAGATACTCAATTAGAGATACCTTCATAGCTGCAGTGTTCATTGTTTGACTGTGGAGGCTGCACACATCTATATGCTGACTGAGGTTAAGTATCCACTACCACCCAGAGTTTTCAAAGCTATGCTTGAAAAGAAGCTTTTGGGAGATAGAAAAGATGAGGTCTGCTATCAACTCTTGAAGTTAATTGAGAAACAAGCTCAGTAGCAATAAATTTGTAAATGTTTGAAAGAATTTTCAAAGCTGTGGTATATAGATAGAGAGCTGCTTATGTAAAATGGAGTTGAGAAGAGATAATACTTGGTGGAGGTGCTATGCACTAACACAACAAATGGTTAACAGTCCACCATGTCTAACAGACATAAGGACTGGCTAGTTTAGGAGCAAACGGCTCTTGGTAAAGACTTCTCAAATCCGTTTATGGCTGACAATTTGCCAAAAATTGTATGGTTATCAACTCACCATATCTATGTTTGTAAAGAGTTGGCTAGCCCACAAGGTTATGGCTTATGGTAAAGGCTATGGAAAATCCATTTATATGGTTGACAGTTTACCAAAAACTAGATGGTACTCAACTTACCAATGATTTAAGTTCCAAAAGTTGAACTAGTTACTAGTCCACCAGGGTGATGCCATGATTCCACCAAAGGATTAGCTAGCCCAAGAGCAAACGGTTACTTGGTAAAGGCTTAATCAAATCCGTTGATAGCTGATGATTTGCTAAAAATCATATGGTATTTCAACTCACCATGTTTCATGTACTAAGAGTTGAAATGGTTATCAATGTACCATGGTTTATAAACCAAACATTGGCTACTCCAGAGTTAATGGCTAACTGGTAAAGAGACATCAAATCCATTAAATTTTCAATGATTCACCTCTCACAGGAGTTAACACACCTGGAAGTGATGAGAATAGACTGAAACTTTATGATTTGATGTACATATAGTCAATGTTGCTGCTTATTCAAGTGTTGCTGAAGAGATATGACTTGTCGCTGTGAAGTGCTGATTATGATACTTAGAAGATTAGTTGCTGCAAAGATCAGGTAGTGATCAATTCAAAGGGTTGCAGTTCAAGAATAATTCCAAAGATAATGCTCACAAAATCCTCAAGAAGCTTATAATGAAGACACTCAAAGAAACTTGAAGATCACAAGTGAAGTTCAAGTTAGGGGAGGATTGTTAGGAATTATTGTAAACAGACTTAAGTCTGGTAGTTATAGAGTTAAGTCTGGTAGACATAGTTAAGTCTGCCAGTACTAAGTTAAGTCTGGCAGTACTATAGTTAGTACTGGCCTTGTCTAGTTAAGTCTGTTTATGTAACAGAATAGTTATAATAGTTATCTTAGAGATATCTTAGGAGATATCTTAGGAAAGGATATGCATTATCCTTTCACACGTTTGTAAAGCCCATTAGGGTTTCCTTGGTGTATAAAAGGAACCCTACGGCATAGTGTTTGGGTATCCAAACCTAATAGAAATCAATAGCAATATACGAAGTTAGTTTTACAATTGTTCTTCTTAGTACTTGTGTTAAGATTCCGCATTAGCACATAGTATTCATAGTCATTGTCTCTCATATAGTTGATTTGGATTTATTCAAGTTAGCTATTGTCTTACAAAAGGCTAAACATATCCAAGACTTTGGACCAACAGCGGCTCTTTTTGATATTAAAGATAACAAGGCTCTGAGACCTGATCACTTCACTTCCAAATTATTTAAGGCTAGTTGGGGAGTTGTTGGGGGTGATGTGAGCATGGCTGTGAAAGAATTTTTTGCTAGTGGTAAGATGATGGGTGAACTTAATACAACTATTATTTTCATTGTCCCTAAGTCTAAGAATCCTAGGAAAGCCTTTGATTATAGTCCCATTGCCTATTGTGGTGTTGTTTATAAATGTATTAGTAAAGTTATTACAAATAGGATTAAAACTATTCTGCATGGGTTGATTGACCTTAACCAAGGAGCGTTTATTAGTGGAAGGCAAATTAGCGATAATATTCTTCTTATTTAAGAGCTAATGTGTGGGTACTCGTAGAAGGGTAAAAGTAGAAGGTATGCTTTTAAGGTAGATATTCAAAAAGCATATGATACTGTCTCTTAGGACTTTTTGAAAATGTGTCTTGACTACTTTGGGTTTCTTAAAAAAATGGTTAAATAGATCATGGTGTGTTTGTCCACAACTTATTTTTCTATAAACATCAATGGGGACTCCTGTGGTTTTTTAAGGCTAAGAGGGGTCTAAGGCAAGGTGACCCTATCTTGCCATATTTGTTTACTACTATTATGGAAGCTTTTAATCTCATGGTAAAAAGATAGATTATCAGGGATAATAGATTTATGTTTCATTGGGGATGCAAAGATATGGGCATTACTCATTTGTGCTTCGTTGATGATCTCATGTTACTGTGTCACGCTAATATGATTTTAGCGTCTATCCTTAGAAGAGCTTTAGATGAATTGAGCCTATCTTCTGGTCTTTATCCAAGTATTGCCAAAAGTATAGTTTATTTTAGGAATGTCCCTAATAATGTGAGGTGTAATATTCTCATGATGATGCCTTTTGAAGAAGGTGAGTTGCCTGCTAGGTACCTTGGTGTTCCCTTGGTGTCTAGAAGACTTACTAAAGAAGATTGTAGATATATTATTGAGCATGTGAAGAAAAGGATTAATGACTGGCAAAACAAGTGCATTTCTTACGTAGGCAGGCTACAGCTCATTGCATCTATTCTTTCTTCTCTACAAGTCTATTGGGCTTCAATATTTGTGTTCCCTAGTTAGGTATGTGATTTTATTGATAAGCTTCTCAAAAACCTTCTTTAGTCTGGTAGGGATGAATATATAGGCATGAATAGTGTTGTTTAGAAGGATATATGTATGCCTAAAAGTCAAGGGGGACTGGGTTTAAAATCCTTACATGAATGGAATAAGGCTCTCATGTTTAAGCACTTATGGAACGTCCTTTCTAATAGAGATTCTATATGGGTTAGATAGGTTAATATTTTTTAGCTTAAGGGTAAAAGTTTGTAGAGCATTGTAATTCATAATCATACATCCTGGTGTTGGAAACAGATTCTAAGTAAAAGGGATATCATTAGAGATTTTGTTAGAACTAAAGTTTGTAATGGTAGGTCTTGCAATATTTGGTTTGATTATTGGCAGGATAGGGGTCCTTTGAGTAGATTTATTGACCAAAGAACTATTGTTCTTGTGGGTCTGATCCTTAATACTAAAATTAGTGACCTTATTTGCAACTCTTCTTGGACTTGGCCAAATGAGTGGTTTAATGACTTTGTTGAAGTTCTAAATATTCCTGTTCCTATCTTAAATAATGAAATAGATGATAGAACTGTTTGGGTTAATAGGAAAGGGAATGAGAAAAGCTTTAGTATGAGTGAGGTGTGGAAAGGTGTGAGAAGAAATGCTCCTAAAGTTATTTGGTACAAACATGTTTGTTTCTCCCGATGTACTCTACGACATTATTTTATTCTTTAGATGGCCTTAAAAGGGAAGTTTAAAACTCAAGATAAGATCTCTAAATGGCTTATCATTCAAGATATGTCCTGCCCTTTTTGTAAGTTATGTAAAGACTCCCATAGTCATTTATTCTTTTATTGTTCCTATTCAAGGAGGCTTTGGGAAATATTAAATGTTATGGCTTGTCTTGATAATATTTCTTATATTTAGGGTAAAGTGGTATCTGGTATTGTGAATAAGGCAGCAAGTAATGGTATATGGAGCATTATACAAAGGCTGGTCTTTGGGGCTACAGTTTACTTCATATGGCAAAAGAGAAACTTTAGACTATTTAACAATTTGGTGAGATCCCATGATAAGTTACTCTTGTTAATCATTGAGACAGTCAGACTCAGATTAATAGGCCTAAAAATAGTTAGAATTTCTGCTTATGTTAGGAGAGAAGCTAATTTCCACTGAATTCTAAACCTAAGGAAGATATGAGGGGGTCTAACACATTACATAGTTTGTGATGAAGAGTCTTTCTTTTTGTTTTTTTACAAGTTGTTCTTGATGTCTCTTATAGAAGTTGGTGGAATATGGAAAGTACTGGTATGTGGGATTGCAACAGAATCTTTTTAAGGGGTGTTTGGATTTTAAAGTCTATTTTCAGGGGCGTTTGGGAAAAGAAGCCTGCTACTGTTCCATTGAAGATTGGGGATCCTTTTTGTTCAGATTGTATCATTTGTTCCCTGAAGGTTTTAAGTATGGTAATTTGCTGATTTTTTATGAACTCCCCTGCGCTCTTTTCTTTGCTTTCCTGGTAAGGTATTGAATATAGTCTTATTAAGGATACCATTTATCTTTTAATGATGCATAGTTGAAGGGTTTTGTTGTTAGGATGGATGGCTAACATGTTCAGGATGCCTTTCAGTTTTGGGGAAAGCTTGGGTCTTTTCTAGTGTTTGCGTGTAGGGTAGGCACTCTAGTTTTAGCCTGGGTTAGTAACTTTTACTGTTTGTTCTCTCTTTGACCTCGGTGGTTTCCTATTCTCTGGTGCTCTATGCATCTTTGGTATCTTAATACATATTCTTGGAAATGCACCAGGTTTTTGATGGTTGGGTGGGGAGGTTCAATCACTAATTGTTCTCTTTTTTTCCTTTCTTTTGGGTTTTACCACTGGGTTTTTCCATTGGAAAGGTTTTTTTAAGGAGGCAATTATGTTTGAACTGCATACTCTATGCACTCCTTTTGATTGATCTATGGACTGCTGCTTATGGAATCTTTAGGTTGTTGTTTTGAAGATTAGAGCTTAAAGACCTTGAAGATTGCTTGGTTTTTGTGTTTTCATGTTTTTAGTTTTATATGTAGTGTCTTTATGTATTGAGTTATATGCTTTCTGGTTGGAGTTAGGTTATGGTGATGTTTCAGTAGGAGTCTGGTTGGTCTCGGGCTTTCCTGATGATTAAGAAGTTTCCTTTTTCTCTTCCAGTTAGTCTCTTTTAACTCTTTATGTATTGACTTTATTTGTTATTTAAGCTTGGGATTTGTCCAATGCTATTTGTTTTTTGTTGCCATTGTGTTGGGTTAGGGATGTGTCCTAACTCTTTATTTCACTCTGGCTTGTTTCTTTGTAAACTTTGCCTTTTTGGGCTCTTTCTAAATAAATTTACCTTTTGGAGAAAGAAAACAAAATATTTGTTTCATTACCCAATAACTCAATTTGATGACCTAACATAAAATGTATTAAAATACAAATCTCAGTCCAATCATCTTGATCTAAAAAACAACCAAAACAAGTATTCCTAAATAATGCTTCCCTTGAAGTGCTAATAATTTTTTCTCTAATTGTTTTAATCAAACCTAACCTACTTCTACATGTCACAAGAACACGAGGTACCTAAATTAACAAAAATAAAATATACATGTATTACTATGCATATAAACATCAAATAACATCTATTTTATAGCATCATTTATCCCATGTATTTAACCCATTTTGTATAATTATTGCAAAGAATTGTTACTTAATCGTTTATATTTGAGAATTGCAGTAATTATGGAGTACTTGGTGAATATTAGCAAAAGGCGCGCATTCTGGAGCTTAAATGAAGATATGTTGAAGATTAATGATTCTGACAACTAATACGCCGTATCCATCAAGGAAGATACGACGTACATATGCCTGCACTCACCAAAAGACCACAAAGGAAACAAGCTCAATACACCGTATCTAGAGAAGACCAATATGACGTATTGGATATATTGCATGTGAATATTCTGAAAGATATCAAACGTGGTCCCTACTCCAAGAAACTCTAATATGTCGTATCCAACCCATTGGATACGCCGTATCGAACCGACTTCCAGACAGTATAAATAGAAAACTCAAAAACGAGTTTTAAGTGTGCTAAATCATATTCTCGATACCTAAACCACAAAAGTCGATTTTCAGTGGAGAAAAAGTGCACTCTCCTTTAAGATGGTTAATATAGTATAAATGAGGCACATCTTATTGTTCTTAAGGGGATGAGGGATGGGTTTAACATCCAATGGCATACAAGCCAAGGCAGCCAAGAACTTTTGGTTTGACTAGTCACTAGTGACACTAGACACGTTGCTTTTAAACTTAGCCTTTAGACTCTCAATTTCATTTAAACATGGTAGGAAGCTGTTTCTGTAGCGTGAACACAGCGTAATCTTAATGGAGTCATCCAATTCCTTTGTAAATGTTTTTTGAGAACCTTTTCTAGTCTACCTCTAACGCATTCATTTTGTTCATAAAGCAGTGAATCCTTTAAAGCATCTATAAGTATCACAACTTCTTTCCTGTCATTCATTTTAAAGATACTTAGAGCTTCAAGTTTCTAATTGCGTTGTTCCTTTTCTAGAATCTCAGTGTTTCTAGAAATTTTAATTTCTGAAAAATAAGTCAATTCAGGACAATCCTGAGAAGTTTGTGAATTTTTATTTCGAAAGTTTTTCTTTGATGGTGATAGATATTTCAATTGTCAAAATTCATGTATTCCACCATCAAGTTGTAAAACCTCTTATCATATTCATCAAATCTCATCCTATTTGATTCTCCATTTGTAAATTAGATATTCAGCTTCAAGATCTAGACAACGTGATAGTTCAACAACAAACAATTCAATTGATTCGACAAACAATAAGCACTTAGATACTCATTTAATTGCAATGAGAAGGATTATTCCTTTCAATTTCAGCACAATGCTTGGTCCATATATTCTGTTCCACCACTGCTGACATATGATCACAAAAATTTTCTTCCATTCCTTTAACTTCTTTAAAGAGAGCCTTTTCACTCCTTCAAAGTATTGTATTAAAGAGTTTGAAAAATGCATACTTCAGTGAGGTAACATCTTTTTGTTTGAACAAACCCTCTTTTCCCCATTCTAAGACCTATTGGTGTGATTCCTCTTTTACATGTTTTGTCAAATTCCGTAAAAAGTATTGTATGAGTGTATAAAGCTTAATTTTCACTTGACTTTTTGGTTAGAGAACCTCTGAGGGCAAGCATGACAGAGGTTATTGGGTGGATACACAGTCGTATTGAAAGTGGTTTTTTACTTTTTGCTTGTTATTGATTAATTTAGATTTTTACACTCTCAAATCATTAATCTCATTCAAACTCCAATTTTCCGAATGTGTCGATTCTCAAGCTCAACCTCGTTGGGGATAAACGACCCGGGAACATTCTATACTACTTCTCGATTTCATTGATTGTTTTTGGATTATACTTATTATATATATTTTATTATATATTATATATATATAAGGTGTAGTTTAGCATCAATTACATGCACAACAGCAAGTTTATGATTGGTCATGACTATTTCAGTACCATTATAGAGGGCAGATTGAACTTGCTTTGCACGTGTAAGACATAAGGGGTTTTTGTAGCCTATTGCTACCTTTTTCTTTTCATTATAAAACGGTTTTGGTTTACATAACATGTTCACCGTTTGAACAGGCGGATCTTGTTTGAATAATCTATCTTTAACCTTTTCTTTTAGCTTTTTGATGTCTAAAAACTTTTCAATGTATTTATCTTCTTTTTATTGAAAATCCTTTTTCAAGGTTGTTACTTCTTCCTTCATTGACTTGTTATGGTCAACGGTAGAACGAAGTTGCATTTGTACATAATGAAGTTTCGATTTTAAATAAGTTTCCTTTCTATTTCTGTCAGAGATAATTATTCTCATTTGTTCATCAATTTTTTGTTCTCTTTCAGTTAATTCAAACTTTGCTTGTTTTTCATACTCCCCGACCAGTTCCTTATATCCGCAAGTTCAGAAGTCAATGTGTTATTAACTACTTTAACCTGCTTATTTGCTGACATACTTTGGACACCCTGTTCATGCATATCATCTATAATCGACATCAATGCATCATTTCGAGCAGAAGATACATTACTTTGTACAACATGTTCTTCGTTGTCCTCCATATACTGATCATACAGAATGATATTACTATCACTCGTATAGTCAGCATCAGAGTTAACAACGTAGTTGTGTTTCACATCGCTTTGCGTCTCGTGTTCTTGATAATACTCATCCACATTATCTGAATAGTTATCTTGATCTTGTACCTTAGATGGAATACTCGAGTCATATGATGTCCCGACTTCATCGTAGATTGGATCTTCATACATATTAGACATCTTGATTTATTGTGAAATGATATCAGTCTTGATCGATCAGTGATAAAGGAGACTTGTGTTAAAGATATGTTTTAGATGTGATTAAAGTAATTATTCTACGGGATTTTACTAATCTTAACTAAAACCGAGAAATAAATCTTTCACGGGATTTTACAAAGTAAGAAAACTGTCAAAAAATTAAGATTTTAGTGACATATTTCACTTGGAAAAACTCAACATATTTCGCTTAGAGTTTATGACATGTTTCGCTTAGGATAATCTGTCATATTTCGCTTGAAGACAAACATACATATTTCGCCTGATAATGTCATATTACGCTTGAGCACATATTTCGCTTGGAATCAACCTGTCATATTTCGCTTAGAGGCAAACATATTTCGCTTGAAACATATTCCGCTTCATTCATACCTGCATATTTTGCTTCCTTCAAGCAGAAAGGTAACTTCGAGCAAAACATGACTTTTTCCAACAAAATCACCAAAAACACACCCTTTTTGATGTTGTAAACACAGATTGAGCACAATTTAAGCAAATACATAAATGTTGATTTGAAAAGGAAATTTGGGACTTACAAGTAGTCCACGGCTTTTGTTAAGATTTTAAACTTCAAAATCAGTTTAAGAACATCCTAATGCTTCCCACGAAGCTCTAACCCATGGCCATCCATAATACACCATGCTCCAAAAAGCTCGAATACCAAATTTCTTTTTAATGAAACAGTAACTTTCACTAGAGCTTTTGTGAAAGTTTAAATGAGTATAAAAGGCTTCTATAAGCTTACAAGAGCTTATAGAAAGAACTTGTGAACACAAATAAGCTTGATTGCATAAGACTTTTAAAAGAGACAGAATTTTAACAACTTGAAACTAAAATTTTCATTAACTTAAAAAAATTACAAGGCTTTGAAAGTAAAATGACAAAATTTTAAATGACATAAAAACATTAAAAGTAAAGTTATACTACTCCTAAAACTACATACTACAAACTGGAATTAAGCTTAGTATTTATAGTCAAATATGAGCAGCCATGTGTGCTTCTTGTGCTAGTTATGTGAGGAGTATAAAAGTCTTCATCTCAGCCCTTCAAAGTTCTTGTTCACCAAGCCAACGAATCTGAACCCTTGATTTTGTCTTGAAAATCTTGACGAATAGGGACTTAGAGGATTGCCAAGGTGGCATTGAGCCCATGTGAGGTGGGGTTAAGGTGTGGGGTTAAGGGTTTTGGGGAAGAGGGTGAGGGAAAGTGATGTTTTGGAAGAGTGCTACAGTGCACACGCATTGTGTGGGAGAAGTATAGTGAAAATGGGCGGGTAAATTTGGTTATGTTTTAAAGTTTTGAGAGTTGGCAATTTTGGCCCTTCAACTCATATAGTTCTATTTCAGGTATGGTCCTTGTGGTGTAGATGTTTGGGAGAGAGGCAAGAACAGCCCCTGAAGTCATATAACTCCATTGCAAGGATGGTCCTTTGAGGACTTGTGGTGTGAAGGTGTAAGGACCAGCAGCGTAAAAGAGTTAACTGATGAATAAAAGGCTCGTTATGTCTGTTAACTCTTTTAATGGACTTGGGCTGCTTTTGTTTACAATGACAGATTTGGTTTAAAAGGCCCAATGTGATAAAGGCTTATATAAGCCTTAGTCTTTTAATGCTTATTGGGCTGACTTGGCCCAATAAAATGGGTCGGGTTGGCCCGATAAGTTTTCTTTGGTTTTGGCTTCGTCTTTGACTTTGACTTTTTTGGTTGACTTTGACTTTGACTTTTTGCGCTCATTTTATTCTCGTGCTCGGTTTTGTCGTTTTGGCTTTGTTTTTGTCCTTTTTGTTGATATCCGTTACCTGCACAATATAAATGCAAAACACACAAATACAACATATTTTTGGTATGTTTTTGGTCGTTTAAGCTCATTTTTATAGGTCAAAGGTATGTGTAATTAAGCACATACCAGCAGCCCTTTCCATTATGTCACCTAACTCCTTATGGACAGCCTCATCACCAACCTTTTTTAGGAGGACCACCAGACTGAGGTATCTTAGTGTCCCGACCTCTTTTGATTTGCCTAGGTGTTGGACACATCACACACTTGTGCTTTGATATTACACGTCTTTTCATTAGATTGGGATAACTTAATCCTCCCCTCAATTCAATACCAGATACTTCAATATGCTTATCCTGCAAATGTTAGTCTAAAACTAAAAAGACACACTCCAAAGTCTTTTCTTGTTTAGCAGTTTTAATTATGACTAACAGTTTTAACCAATAGTCTTAAGTATAACTAGCAGTACTAATTATACTTAGCAGTATTAACATTTACCTTAGCAGTTTTAACTCTATCTTCAATAATTATACACCAACATGCCTCTATTCATCACAAGCATACTAAAAAAGACTAGATAGACATGTGAGAATTCATGAGGATCCATATTTATGCATAACTCATGAATAAAAATTAAAAACTATTAAGTCTTAAAGATTAAGTAATCCAATTCTAGCAATTAAAAAGTTAAACCTGCTAACATCAAAAGATTTGGTGAGAAGATCTGCAACATTTTGGTCTGTGTGAATCTTGATCACTTGTATCAACCTCTTCTCTTATGAATCTCTGATAAAATGGTGCCTTATCTCTATGTGCTTGGTTTTGAAGTGAGACACTGGATTCTTCACAACACATATTGTACTTTCATTATCAATGTAGATTTTAGTGTTCATGAAATTGAATCCATAGTCAAGCATCCGATTCTGGATCCATAACACCTGTCCACAGTAGTTAACAGCAGCAACATATTCTGCTTTAGTTGTTGAGTTGGCTACTATTGTCTGCTTCTTACATTGCCATGAAATTAATATCTTGCCAAGAAATTAACAACCTCCTATTGTGGATTTCCTGTCAAGACTAGCTCCAGCATAGTCACTATCTAATTTAGGATGTCCTTTTAAGTATCTAAAGATCCTCTTCACAGCATTAAAGTGTGAAGATTTTAGAGTAACTTGGAACCTTGCACAAGCACAATCAGCAAACATAATGTCTGGTCTTGAAGCTGTTAAGTACATCAATGATCCAATCATTGATCTATATAAGTGTACATCCACATCTTCAGCTTCTTCATCTTTTACCAATGCCTTGTTTGTCTCCATTGGAGTGCTTGCTGTCTTTACTAAGGCAAAATCAAACTTTTTCAAAATCTCAGCCACATATTTATCTTGGCTGATAAATATCCCATCACTCTTCTATTTAACTTGAAGTCCCAAAAAGAAAGAAAGTTCTCCTATTGAACTCATTTGGAACTTATTATGCATCAGTGTTTCAAATTCATTACTCATCTGTTTCTTGGTTGATCCAAAGATGATATCATCAACATAAACCTGTACTAGCAGGATATCATCTTTATGCCTTTTGATGAACAAAGTTTTATCAATTTGACCTCTGTGAAAACCATTGTCCAGCAAGTAAGTTGACAATGTCTCATACCATGCTCTTGGGGCCTGATGTAGTCCATAGAGAGCCTTTTCTACCTTGTATACTTTATCTGGAAAGTGTGGATCTTCAAAACCAGGAGGTTGACAGACATACACCTCCTCTTCTATCTTTCCATATAGAAAAGCACTCTTTACATCCATTTGGTAGACTACAAAATCTTTGAAGGAAGCATAAGCCAGAAATAATCTTATGGCTTCAATCCTTGCAACTGGTGCAAAGACTTCATCATAATCTATACCTTCCTCTTGAGTATGACCCTGAGCAACTAGTCTAGCTTTGTTCTTCACCACTATGCCTCTTTCATCCTTCTTGTTTCTAAAAACCCATTTAGTACCAATTGCCCATTTGTCTCTAGGTAAATCAACTAAGGTCCAAACATTTAGTAGTTTAAATTATAGAAGCTCATTCTGCATTGCTTCCACCCAGCTTGGATCTTTTAAGGCTTGAACTGGTTTCTTGGGTTCCATTTGAGATAAGAAACAGGCAAACAGACAATTCTGAAAATCTTTGTGATTTGTTCTCCTAAGCTTGTGAACTGAGGAAAACAAACCATGTTCTTTAGTTATCTTGGTCATGTGTCTTATCTGTACAGGTGTTTTTAGACTTCCAATCACTTGATCTTCAAGATGATCTTTATGAAATTTGGTAAAAGAAGAATCAGGGATTGAATAAGATGAAATTACATTGTTCATATCAACCGCTTCTTCCACATCTTCATCATCATAAGCATTTCCAAAGATGTCAGTATTATTCATTAAAGATATATTTGGGATAGGTGGAAGGGTAAATGCATTTTTAAAAGGAAATTTTTTTTCAAAAAGTTGTTCTTTAGATTCATTACCAGTACTAACAGAAGGTCCAGCAGCATTAACCGGTGTTGATGGAACAACAGTATCAAATGATGGTCCAGCAGTACTAACAGGTGTACTAACAGTATTAATACCATTAGTACTATTAGTGTGTTCAGTCTGCATTTCTCTTTGATGTAACATTTCTGATGCACTTCTTGCTTCTTGATCATGCTTCCCACTTTTATCTAAAATTTCATTTTCATCTACTTTTGTAAGCTTCTTTCCAGCATCCCCTTCACTATCCTTAGGACCTTGAGAGATTAATGGATCAGTTGTGCATAAAGGTATTAGGATGTACTCTTGTTCAGGTTCTTTATCCTTTTTAGCTTGACCAGCAACAATGTTATCTTTGGTTCCTGCAATACCATTAGTTTTGTTCCCTGCAGCAACTGGCATATAATTCATAGATATTGACAAAGAATCAACATTAAAAAACTAGTCTGGTCCATTTCCTTTCACATTAGGTGTATTTTCAAGAAATCTAATGTTTAAGGTCTCTTCAACAATCCTGTTCCTTTTGTTGAATACTCTCATAGCTTTACTAACCACAGAATACCCAATAAAAAATCCCTCATCAGCTTTACCATCAAACTTGCCTAGATGATCCTTGGTATTTAAGATGGTAACAGGACACCTAAAAGGTTTTATGAAATCTATCAGTGGAGGTCTTCCACGAATAAGTTCATAAGGTGTCTTGTTATGAGGTTTAATGACTAAGACCCTATTTAGTACATAGCAGGCAGTATTAACTACTTCAGCCCAAAAGGTGGTTGGCAACTTAGAGTCTACTAACATAGTTCTTGCAGCCTCTATCAGTGTTCTATTCTTCCTCTCAGCAACACCATTCTGCTGAGGAGTCCTAGCCACACTGAATTCCCTCTTAATCCCCTTCATTTCACAAAACTGGTTCATTATACTATTCTTAAACTCAGTTCCATTGTCACTCCTGATAACTTTTACTTTAAGATCTAGTTGATTTTCTATTTCTGTTATGAAGGTCTTTAGGATCCCACTAGTCTCATCCTTAGTGGCCAAAAAGAATACCCAAGAAAATCTACTAAAGTCATCAGTAACTACTAGGCAATAAGACTTTTTCATTAAACTCTTAATGTTTGTAGGACCAAATATGTCCATATGAAGAATATGTAAGGGTTTACTGATTGAGTTCACAAGCTTGGTCTTATAGGAGGCTTTGTGTTGCTTTCCTTTCTGACAAGCAACACAAGAATGATCATTTTCAAAAATCTTTGAAGGTAAACCTTTTACAAGGTTTCCCTTCACAAGTTTATTCATTGTTTTAAAATTAATGTGCCCAAGCCTCCTGTGCCATGTATTAGATTCATCAACTATGACCTTAGCAATGAGACAAGTTAAACCTCCAGTCAGAACAACACTCTTTAGGTCAACACTATAAATATTGTCCTTTCTTAGAACTCTAAGCAATACTTGACTTTCATCAAGTAGCTTAAAGTTAGAAGATAAGACAAGACACTTAGTGTCAGTAAAAAGAACATTGTTCTTTTTGTCATAGATTTGTGACACACTGAACAGGTTATACTTAAGCTCCTTACAAAAGTACACATCATCAAAATCCAATGATCCTGTTTTAATTTTACCTTTACCAGAAATTCTACCTTTACCATTACCAAAGGAAACAAATCCACCATCATAATCTTCATATTCATCAAGATAGCACTTATTTTCTGTCATGTGCCTCTAGAGCATGCACTATCAAAATTCCTTGATCCTGTAAAAGCATTAGTGGGAGTACCTTGCAACTCAAAAATAAGTAGTATTAGTTTCTCTTGGGGACCCAAGCCATGACAGACTTGAGTCTGACTTATGGATCAACATAATCAAATCTTCTAGGAGTGTATGATCCACTGTCTTTGGAGATATGGTCAATTATATTTTTTTGTCTCCAAATCAGGCATGCTAAGGGCTTAAACTGCCTTAAGCCCTTGTTTACCCTCCCCCCCCCCCCTACAACACTTGTCACTCTGTCTCCGTTAGCAGTATTAACAGAATTTACCTTAGCAGTATTAACAAAATTAGCCTTAGCAGTATTAACTTTGTTATTTAAATTTATGTTTTTAAGTATTGTTTGTTGGTAAAAAGGTCTCCTAGATATTGAATGTGACTTCTAAAAAGCATTTGGTCTAGGTTTTGCAACATTCACAAAAGGTTTAGGTGCATCAGTATTAATTGGCCTGCCAGCACTAATAGATGCTGCTGCTCTTGAAGAGCTTTGCTTAGCAGTACTAATTGGTACTATGTATGACTTGGTTAAAACTGCTGTTGGAGTAAACTTCCTTCTAGAAGTAGAGAAATTTTGATGATTAGTCCTCATTGCATTATTCCAAACTGGTCTAACTTCCCTTTGACCAGTTCCCTTTTGCACATTATACATCTTTGGTTTTTGTACCATCTTTTTATCATGAAAATCACAGTCTTTAATTAGATGGTTAAAACTCCCACACACAAAACAAGCTTTCTTTATAAATTTAAAACCAACTCCTAATTTTTGAGTTTTCTTTTCATTCCAATTTGTTCTGTTATCCCTAAGATTTTGACTAACTTTCCTAGGTTGATTAGCTTGCTCAGGTTAATGTTGAACATTATCAGATACCATTACTTTAGACTCATCCTCATCACTATCAGAAGCTCATTATTCAATTATTAGGGCATTAGTAGTTTTCTTAATCTCATTAGAGGAATTTTCACAGACACTCTTATAGACCTTAGATCCATAGCCTTCAAACTCAAGCAATTGAAACTCCTCAAGACCAGAGCTGGATAAATCAATAGTTGGGGGTGAAAATAAACCTGTAGGTGGAGGTGCAACAGCATTATAGCTTTCAAACCCCACACCTTTTCTACCTTTATTAGTAATTTGACTCCCTATCAATTTATCTAAGCTCTTAGAAGCATTTTCAAAATTGTCAATTTTAATCTGATTGCTCTCTCTTTCTTTCTTAAGTTTTTCTATCTGTATGTTAAGAGCATTGATTTCTGAGTCTCTAAATGAGGCATCTCTTTTTAAAACAATAATTTGGTCACAAAACATAACCTCATTCTTCTTGTAGAAGACAAGTTGTTCTTCTATAGAGGCTAGACCTCTTTTATAGGTAGCTAGATCAAACTCAGACGTATTTAACTCTATTATTAAATTATCATACTGAGATTTAAGAGTTTCAAAGGATTTAAGACAAGTGTTAGAACATGTTTTTTTATTTTGTACCTCTGAATCTGAGAAAGCCATGAGAGCCAAGTTGGTAGGGACTTCCTCATCTGGCCTAAAGCTCCAATCAAATCCAGTCTCATCAATAGCCACACTTGCATTGGATTAAGTGTCTTGCACATGCATAGTTCTTTTTGAACTGTCTTGATTCCTGGGCCTGCTTTCTTGGTTCCTAGAGCTTCTGCATTCTCTTACAAAATGGCCCATCTTATGACAATTGAAACATTCTACCTTTGACTTATCATAACCAGCAATATCACTTCCATTGATAGTGATCTTCTTTCTAGTTTTTTGGTAGAACCTTCTTGCTCTCATACTAAGTAATGCTAGCTGCCACTTCAAATCTATTTCTTCAATATCATCTTCATGGATTTGCTCAAGGTCTTCATGTACTATATGAGACCCATTTGGTTGATTTTCCAGGAACGCATCATATAGTAGCATCACTCAAGCTAGCAGAATTTTTGTTAGTACTAGCAATGCTAACAGGAGTGCTAGCAGTACTAACTTGAACATCAGCAGTATTAACTTCATTGATATTGTCTGGAGTTGATACAAAGGCCATATTATGAGATCCTGAGCTTGAGCTTGTGGTTACAGTTCTTTTGACATCTTGTTCAAAAAATTTAAAATTGTTATAGAGATCATCAAAACTCATTGTGTCAAGATCTGGTTTATTTCTCCAGACTACAACATGAGTGTTCCATTCAGAAGGAAGACTTCTCAAGAATTTTAAGTTAAGATCTTCTTGAGAGATGTTTTCACCAAGGATGGCCAACTGGCTAACAATTTTCTGAAGTCTGTTAAATATAGAGTCAAGTGACTCTATGCTTGTGGCATAGAAGTTCTCATACATCTGCTTCAGAAGTGTCTTTTGTGTCTTCTTTGTAGCATCATTGCCACCCAATCTTGCTTGTATGGCTTTAAATAAAGTCTTGGCATCCTTATGTTTACTGAATGTTAATAGATGTTCATTGGGAAGAGCCATCAACAACATGCTTCTTGCTTTTACATCATTCTTCTTCTGGGCCTTCTCTTCAGTGGTAACTGGACCTGGTATTGTTGAAGTAGAGGTACCATCTGCATTAGTTGTTGTTCGAGTCACAGGTTTAAAAGAATCGCCATTCTCTATGACATCCCATAGAGCATAATCCTGAACTTGAAAGTACTGATTTATTCTTAGCTTCCACATCTCATAGTCACCTTGTTTAAGAAGGGGCAACTTTGCAATAGCATTGTTTTGGGTAGTTTCAAGATTATCTCTTTGTTGTGAATTAAAGAGTTCTTCTTGTTTGTTGCTTCTAGATCAAAGGTTCTAGAACACTGGCTGTGATACCATTTGTTGATCCCTTTTGAACAGTACTTAGATTGACTGTTAAAGCTTTAGTTATCTTAGATAGATCTAAAACAACTATGGTAGAAACCTTGTAG
This sequence comes from Tanacetum coccineum, assembly GCA_026074375.1. Lineage (NCBI taxonomy): Eukaryota > Viridiplantae > Streptophyta > Magnoliopsida > Asterales > Asteraceae > Tanacetum > Tanacetum coccineum. The sequence goes on along the minus strand of BQNB010000520.1, from coordinate 111,706 downwards.
AATATATAATGATTATGCGGAATCTAATCTTTATATATCAGAAGAACAATTAAGCAATGTAACAGTAACACAAGATCTCTCTCTAAACTCACAATATATTGAATGATTCATAAAACAACTATATGTTTTGCCTCTAAGCTTATGATTTTTCTATGTTTCTAAAACTCTGGCGTAGGGTTCTCTTTATACACTAAAGAAAACCCTAATGGGCTTACAAACACGTATCAGCGTGATCTCATGATATCTATTCCTAATATTCATCTCGATGCATATCACATAAGCTTAGTATAATCTATATTATACTAACAGTACTAAACTATTACAACTTGCCAGTACTAATAAACTAATGTATTGTACTGGCAAGTAAACTAACTATAACTAGCAGTACAAACTATTACAACTAGCAGTACTAATGACTTAGAAGCCCTTAATTCCCAACAAGGATCAACCCTCCTTATACCTCTCTTATAGTTTGTTTACTAAATGTTGAGCCGGATTTGACAATTAACTCACGGTTATTGTCAATATTAAAAGAAAAGAAAATAAGAATAGAGTATAAATATTTTTGTCTATCTATATATATATATTATATATATATTCCCATTTTCTGAAATTAAACGAAACTTTCACGGGGAAATGATCTTCAAGGCTCGAACACGAACAATCCCGTAAAAATTGCTCACCTTTTCCCCGACGCGGTTGATTTTGATATTGTTGTTATACGATATGTTATCAAACAAATAACCCTCAGATATATTATAATATTATATAAAAATACATATACATAAAGTATAGTATCATACAAATTATTCTTAGGAAAGAATAATAAGTAATCAACACGGGTATTGTTCTCCTCGGCGAGAGGTGAATGAAAATTCACGTTTATGTTGAGAATCAAGCTTGATTATCATTTAAGATTTAATTTTGATTTCTAATTCTAAGAACGCAAATGGAAAGCAAATAAAAGCAAGCTAAACGAGAATTAAAGGACATTAAATTTTAAGGACAATTAACACACTAAACTTGGTAACGAATAACGGCCTAACGGACGGAACAAATTAGCAATAAACTCTAAAAAAACATAAAATGCAAATTTCCTATACTAATTAATTTTTAGAAAAAGACTAATTAAACACTAAACGGTAATGATAACATTAATTTTTAGAAAAAGAAAATATAATTTTTTTGTATTTTTTATTTTTAAAACTAATTAAAACACTTTTTAACTAAAAATTAGATTAAAAATATAAAATGAAATCCGAAAATTATGAGAAAATTTATAAAAATTCTTGACACTAAATATGAGGTTTATAAAGAAAAACAATTCCGAAAAGCTAAAACAATAAGCTGGGAAAAATCATAATAAGCTAATAAGCTAAAAGCTTATTGTGTATAACAATTAAATAGAACAAAATTGAATTGAAAAAGACCCCAGGGTAGTTGGTTGAGGCGTGTGTGTTGTGAAGGAGAGGTCACATGTTCGAACCCTGTGGCCTACCCTTTTTGGTATTTTTTTTTCTTTTTGAAAAAGTTATAGAACAAGCTAAAATAAGCAGCTTTTATAAAAAGACTTAATGCTGAAACTGATTAATAATCTGGATTAAGAAGATTAAAAGTGGCAGTTTTAGAAAAAAACTAACTAATGACTATAAGCAAAACTGTTTGGCTTTTTTTGGACTTAATAAGCACCTAGAAAAGGAAATAAACTTAAGACAGTCTAGACCTAATCCTAATAAGCACTAATGACTAAGAAATAAGCAAACGATTAAGCGAGAAAACAACTAAAAGGCATTAAGACAGGAAAAATTAAAAAGATTAAATTTTAGGGACATTTAAAGACTTAGACCTTATATTAGTCAGAATAAGAACTTTAAGTATTTAGAATAAGCTATAAGATAAAAACAAGTTAAGACTAATTCCCAAGGAACACATAAAAGTTGACTTTAAGCAAAATGATTAAGTAAAAACGATGAAAAAGGAAATTGAAATTGACAATTTACACTACATCTTTTTTGGCCTTTGAAATGGTGACAAATTTTAACTAAAAAAATAAGATCAATAAGCCAGTTTGGATCCACAAAAATTTAAACAGATAAGAAACATGACTCAAATAGCTAATTCAAACTAAATTTAAGCTAACACTAGCAACTAAATAAGCTAAAAATCCTAGGCTAAAACAAAATGCATACTCAGACTTTTAAATTTGCCTTAATGGCTTTTGCAACTAAATCTAAAATCAAAAAACATTTTTTGACATACTATAAAACTATAACCAGAACGATGTGTATTGAAGGAAATAAAAACTTATTTTAAGCACAAAACCTACACCTTATTCATTCATTAGCAAATAACATATTTGAATACTAATTAATTGGCAGATTTAAACACTTGATATAAGAAACTAGAAAATTAAACTAAACCTACTATAAGCTTATGAAAACTACTGTTAGGTTAAATTAAGAATTATGACTGAACCCTAATTACTAAAATAACAAAGCCAGTATTAACTAGTTAAACTGCTCTGCCAAACACTCCTTTAAATTCCTTCAAACTAATTTTTAAGCCTAAAGAGATTTAATTAAGCTCTATTTAATTAAATCAGATTAACAACTAAGCTTATTAAAGATTATTAAGCTAAAATCTAGAAAAATAAAGCACTTAATTATAAGTTACACTTTAGAAGCTAATTTGACTAAATAAGGACATATTCTATGAAAACTTAAACTAAACTATTCTAGACTAAAAACTAAACACAATAAGCTATAATAAGACATATTAAGCAAAAATTAGCATCATAGCATAAATAAGCAGTTTTGATAAGCAAAACATAAATTAAGCTAGAAAATAGTAAAAGAAGAAGTACCTTGATCCCAGCTTAACAGGGATCTAAAATGTTCAAATGAGCTTATCTACAAGCTCCAGCTTATTTATATGAGCTAGTAAAAGTTCAATAAGCGCTTCCCTTTTTGTCTTATCATCCCATTTTAAGCAATCCACAATAAGCAAAGGTAGTGATGGCAATTTTAAGGAAACAGTATTATGAGAGAGATTAAATTGATTTTTATGATTTTAAGGTAAAAAGCGCTTCTGATCTTGGCTTAAATGAAACTCCAAACACATTTTTAGATATTAAAAAGCTTAAGAGTAAAACTAAATTAAAAGACAGAATTTAAGGAAAACTGAATTGCATTAATGAAACAGGATTACATTGCTTTGAAAAAAGGAATTACATCAAAATAAGAACATTAAACTGTAAATAAGCTGAAAATAAGCTAATTACCCTACTCCTACTCTAGGTATCCTTACTGTGTGATTAAGCGTGGGTATTTATAGGCTTGAAATGAAGCATCTAGGTCTTTAGGAGCGTCACCCTTGGTTCAATCTCAGCCCTTCAATTGCAAGAAACTCCAAATCCATCATCATAGCCCTTGATCCTTCTCCACGTATCATTAGTCAATAGACAAGCATAAGATTGCCAGGTAGCTGGTAGTGACGGCTTGCACTTGCCACAGTTAGATTCTAGAAACTAAGGGCGTATGTGCTTTGTGGTTGGTGGGGAATTTACCCGTCAAACGCATGGTAAATGAAAGAGACAGTGAACAGTATTAGGGCGGGGTTATTATTTGTTTAACTGGATAATGGGTTAATGGAATTTGGGATTTGACTAATGGATTAATGGTTTTTGGATTTAGACTTATTAAAAGGCTTAAGGTGTTATATCATTAATGGGCTGACCCGGCCCAATAAGTGGGCTCGGGTTAGTCCATATAAGATGGGTACGCCTTTGGCTTTGGATTTTCGCGCTCTTTCTAATTTTGTGCTCGGTTTTATCCGTTTTGGCTTTGATTTTGTCCTTTTCTGAATATCCGATATGCACAGTACCGCGCCAAACACGCACATCTATGGCTATTTTATGTCCGTTTTTGGTTCATTGAGGTCACAATTGTCTCAGAAGCATGGTTCACTCAGATTTTAAAATTATATTTGTATTTTTAAAGCTTGAATCGATCTATGGTTTTAACAAATATCTAGAAGGGAAATCCATGCAAAGACCATCATTTTTGAAAGTGATAGTTTTATTTATTGGAAAAATAGATTCGAGACATATGTTAAATCAAAAGATCTAGATCTTTGGCTTATTATTACCAATGGTGATTTTCAACCTATTGTACAAAATCCGAAAACCAAATTAGATGAGGTTATCCCTTTTGAAAAATAACGATGATCTCAAAAAGAGACTTGCAAAAAATAATGAAGCTAAAATAGTTATTTACAATGCTTTGCCTAGAAAAGAATATGAAAGAATTTTCATGTGTAATACGGCAAAAGAAATTTAGAAAACTTTGTTAATCACCCATCAAGGTAATAATCAAGTTAAAGATAATAAGATCGACCTTTTGGTTTAACAACAATTCATCATTTTCGAAGACGAATCTATAGATAGTGCTTTTTCTAGATTAAATACTATTATTACTAGTCTTAAAGTTCTTGATGAAGGTTATTCTAGTAAGAACTACATTTGGAAGTTTCTTAGGTTCCATCTACTTGGAGTGCGCAAAGGTCACGCGATTTGAAGAGGCGAAAGGACTTAACATCATTATCTCTTGATGAGCTTATCAGGAATCTCAAAGTTCACAAAATGATCATCAAGAAAGATTCTAAAATAGTCAAAAAAAAAGTTGAAAAGAAATCATTTGCTTTAAAGGCTAAGAAAGAATCTAGTGATGAAGAGTGTTCGACTTCTGGTAGTGAAGATGAAGTGTACGCCATGGCGGTAAAGGACATCAAGAAGGTCTTTAAAAGAAGAGGTAGAATCGTAAGAAAACTCGACGACAAAAGACGTTAAAGAAGCGTGGTGTCTGAAACGGTAAACGTGATATAAATGACTTTAGATGGGCGAACCTTATCATTTAAATTTTTTAGGGAATGTCCAAACCACCAAAGATAGGAACCAAAGAGCTTTTGTCAGAGGCTCTTGGAGCGATAGCAGTGAAGAAGATGATGAGAAGGTCAAAGACGAAACATGTTGATATGTGTGAAAACACATATCTGTTTTATATCAAAAATGGCCCTAAAAAGATAAAATTGTGCATAAAATGTATGTATATTGTTGTTTTGTCTTTATAAATGTGTCGGTATGGATAGTGACATTTCACATGGGGGGAAACGGCCAAATGGAACAAACCGGACACCTCAGAGGCTACGGGAAAAGAGTAAAAAGCGCCGATGTTTCTGCACAAAGATTCAAACAAAGTCAACTTTGGTCAAATTGGTCAACCACCAACCAAGACAAACCCCCAAAAAATACCAAATTAAGTCCTTAAAGTAACTCAAATCTCACCAAAAGTTCCAAAAACCCTAACACCGTTAGCCTTTTATTAATAAAGACTAACGGTCATTAGTCTTTTATAACAAATCCTTTAAAAACCATTTTAATCCAAAACCAAAACACCCGGCCCAATTCCCTTTTATCACCGGATCCCAAGGTCAACGACCCAAACCCCCTAGTCAAATTCTTAAAACCAAACGGTTAAAAAGGAAAAAAAGAGCGCGTAACTCTTGTTACTATTCATCATCTCTTTCATTTAACCATAAGCTCAAATCAAAGGGTAAAATCAAATTGATTGCGTCGCTCAACAATTCAAGCACCAAACTCCTATGTGGCAAAAGGAAACGTCACTTAAGGCTCTTATTGGTCAAAAACGGGACAAGGATGACACGTGGGCATTGAAAGAAGCACACCAATGATTGGATTTTTACACTAAATTTTGTGCAAAAGAAACACACAAGGTCTGACACACGGAATGCCACGTTGGCAATCCGTGTGCTCATCATATCAATCCAACGGACCATAAATGAGATCAAAGGATTAAGGGCTAAGATCATGGATAAGAGGAGCGGGCTAGACTCCTAGAAGCTTCACTCCAAGGCTATAAATAGAGAGCAAGCCTCACACACACAGAGCTATCTTCTTTTTCTGCATTTTTTTAGTTTTTAATTAGCTTATGTAACTTTTCATTTAAATGTAATTTCTTATTAAGCTCTTGTATTTTCAATTTCAAGTTTTGTAATCTGTTTTAAATCAATGAAATAGTAGTTTACCTTATTAAATCTGTTTTTGCTTGTTTTACTCTTAAATTTTATAAAGGTTCTTATCTACTTTTGTATAAGCTCTCATTACTGTTCATAAGCTCTAGTAAGCTCATCTTCAGGCTCTCTAAGTCTTAAGTTAGGAAGTTAAGATAACAACGAGCCCATTATTTGTCATAGATTTATGAATCAATCTCAACCATCTATTTTTTATCAAAAATAAAAAAACCCATTTCCACCTATTTTTTAAAAATCAAAAATTTACAAATGGTAAATGGTCACACGACAAAAAAATACACCAACGCGAGAGTATTTTTTTCTCTTCAGTAGACGGGTGACACGTATATTTTTGAGGAACTTTTTTTGATTTTTTTTTCAGTCAGGGATTCGCGAAAATATATATGATTTGTATAAACTAATCCTATATGATTTCATGAAATCATATATGATTTCATAAAATCATATATGATTTCATATATATGATTTGTGATTCCGACAAACTTTTTTCAATTTTGTTTCAGTCACGAATTGCGAAAATCATATATGATCCGTATGACGAATCATATATGATTCGTAGGGGATTTCGGCAAGAAACATTCATCAGAAGAATGCGCACATCTTAGACCGATAAAAACACCTTTCCCCATTTAATTCCCACATCTCATCTATCCTCCATATTAGACAACAGTATCCCTTCATATATAGTTGAAAGACGAGCTAAATTGAGAAGATTCAACCCTCCTTTAACAGAACGACAAAGAGAAGAGGTAACCAAGAATTGTAGTTTATAGTCCACCTTAAAATCTTTTTTAATCTCCAATAGTAAAATCGTGGGAACTAACACGAAGTTAAGTGTCACAATCTAAACTTCATCCAAAAATGCGTGCGCAAACCATTACCCACCGAATATGACGTGAGAAAGCAAAAAAAAAAGGGAATACAGGTCCACACCATGATCTTTAAGCATATGCACCTCTCGAATAATGGATTTCCAAGTTGAGTAACAAAACGGAGATAAGTTATATAATGAGGAGCCATGCATAGACATGATGAGACGACACCACAATGAATTATCCCGTGATATGAATCTCCAAACCCATTTAAAAAGGAGCGCCTATTTAAAGCATAAAAACTTGAGGACACCTATAAACCTCCAATTACTTCTTGGAGCACGAACCTTGGCCTATTTGATCCACACTATTTTCTCTGTCGCATTGATACACCATTGAAAAAAAATTGAACGTATGGACTCCATCGTTTGTAACACCGACTTAGGAACCTTATAGATGGACATATTATAAATAGGTGTCGACCAAGAACCGACTTTAAAAGAGTAAGCCTTCCTCCAACAGATAAGTTTTAAGTTTCCAATTAGATAGAACGAGCTTAAGTTTACCACCATATCATCCCATGCAGAAAAGTCGAGTTTAGTTATTACCTCCAACCATCACCCCTAAGTATTTAAAAGGGGTTTTCATAGTCAAACAACCAAAATATAAAGCTGCAGCATTAACATCCTCACTTCGAATAAAAATAAATGTTCCAATAAAAATAAATGTTTTTGCTTGGAAGGTTTTCCTGGATCGGTTGCCTACTCGATCCAATTTACACATCGTGGGTCCTCGTTTCTGATCTTTTATGTCCGCTTTGCTTCCTTCTGCTCAGGACGATTCTCTCAACTTGTTCTTCAGTTGCAGATTGGCTCACGGATATCGTCTTGAGGCTCGTATGCCGTCTGGGTGGAATGTTCTATGGAGCCATTGGTTCATATGTGATTGGCTTATTGGTTCAATTCATCACGATTACGCTCTAAAGTTAAAGATTTGCTTGGAAGGAGTTCTTTATTAACTTGTGGAAGCGTATGGTGTTTCGTAATTAGTTGCTCATCTTTGGTCGAAAGCCCTCGTAAAGATGTTTTATTTTTGACGAATATGTTTCGCGCTTTTCACTGGTGCCTTTCTAGATGTATTGTACTTATAGTTTAGGATAGTTAGGTTTGCACCACCCCTATTTGCTCTTCTTTGTAATTCTGTTTATCCTAGCTTCTTGCTAGTTGGTTTTATAATAGTTGCCGTTCTAAAAAAATTATATGATTCGTATAACGAATCATATATGATTTCATAAAATCATATATGATTTCATAAGTCATATATGATTTCGTAAAATCGTATATGACTTCATAAAATCATAAAAAAAAAGTTTTCGAAAAGTACATTAGTGTCGCCCCTCTATTAGAAAGATAATTTAATTGTCGTCGCGATGATATGTTTTGTTTTGCGTATACGATTAAACAGTGTGGAGATATTTAATTTTTAAGAAAGAGGTGGAAAGTAGGTTTTTTTATTTTTAATAAAAAAATAAGTGGCTAGGATTGGTTTATTGTGTTTATGAAAAATATTGGGTCTATATTGAACTTTTGGCCTAAGCTTAGATTGAGCTCAAGTTAATCATTAATCTACTTAAACAATCAAAATCAGCTTAATACCTATGCTTTATAAGGATTTTGGTTGCTTGGATGATAAGCTTACTCTGGAAGGAGTTATTAGACTTTACTAGCTTATCCTTGTGATAAGCTGAGTTGTTGACAGCTCTTTGAGCAAATTAAGATTTGTTTAGCTAAGACATTTGTAAGTTCTCATTTATCTTTTCTGTCCTTAATTTCATAGTTTAAATCTGCTTAATCTGTTATTTGTGCTTATAATTGCTTATTATGTCTTATTAGTTAAGTTTGATTATCTGTTTTTAGCTTCAATAGTCTAGATCATAGTTTTCATAATTTTGCTTCTTAAATCATTAAAAATCTAAAAAAATTAGCATTAGCTTATTAAATGTTAGTTCTGCTTATTTTTTTCAGTTGCTTAAATCTGCCCCATTAATTGTTATAAGCTCATAACATCTGGTTTTGATACTTGTTCACTAGATCTTATTTCATAAGCTCAAATGAATTTTGATAAAAATAAGGGGGTGTTTGGCATAGCAGTACTAACCAAAAGTTAGTACTGCTAGTGGCCATTTGGTCTTCGGATTTTGGTTTTAATCTTTCATTTAAATCTGTTTATGTTAGATTTATTAATTAGATTAGAGTTATTTAGGTTCTCATAAGTTGTTTTTAATATATGTTCAAATCTGTTAAGGTTAGGTTTGGTTTATAAGCTTAATCACACCTGTAATTGTAGTGTCCTTTATTTGCTCTTAGTTGTGTTTATAATAAGTTGTAGAAGTCGTTGAAGTAGAGTCTGCATTTAAGGTTTTTTAATTTTGTTTCAAATTGAGTGTCAACTGCCTCAGCTAGTATGAGTGTCAAGTAGCCTTTTTCATCATCAATTTTCAGAAGGTAATTGTAGGAATTAGATTTAGATATTTGGCACACAATTAGATCTAGGGTAATAGTTTATTGGTTTCAATTTGCTTTCTGAAGTTAAGCTCATTTGATTATCTGTTTTTAGCCTTAAAAATAATCTCCTTTGTCTTTTCAATTTGTCAAACCAAAGGTAGCTAAGTGTTGTGTATAATCTATTTTCAACAAGCCTCACTTTCAATAAGCTCTGATTTCAAAATGGTTTAAAATTTTGTTTTATGTAGTCATTTTAGTATATTTTAGAGGTAAATTAGCCAAAAGTCCATAAGGATCCTTTAGCTTATTTAAAAATAAGCTCAAAGGTGCCTTAAGGGGCTGTTTGGTTAACAGTTTACACCATAAGTGCTTATTCCTTTATTTTAGCTTATCTGCTTATTGTTATGGCTTATTTAGGTTTAGTTTAGCTTTTTAGGTTAGTATAAGTCCATTTTAGCTTATTTGTTTATCATTTGCTTATTGAGTTATTTGCTTTTAGTGGGTAAAATTTTAAGTGTTTTTAGCTTTTTAGCATTTCTGTCATTCTAGTTATCAATTGTGTTATTTTAGTTCTTATGTGCTTATAGCTATAGCCTTTTTAATCTGTTTTAGCTTATTTAACTTTTCCCTTAGCTTATTTGTTCTTAAAAAGCCAAAATAGTTTGCATTTTATAGATTTAGTAGGATTTGCTTATTCTGTCATTTTTCCTAGCTTATTTTCGTGGCTTATTTGTGGTTTATAAAAATAATGTCTTTTCAAAAAGTGCTTATTTTTTTGTCCTTAAAAAAGTTGTAAAAAAAATGGAATTTAAAAATATTTCGGAAAGGGGAAGTCCCAAGTGAGCTAGGGCTCGAACCTGGGACCTCAACCCCCTCAACCAAACGTCCCACACAACACACCCTTAACCATCATGCTACAATAGCTCATCTGTTAGGATCTTTCATTATTAATCTTTTATATACATTTTAGGCATTTTAGTATAATAAGTTGTTTTAGCTTATTTCACAGCTATTTCGATAGCTATTTTGCCAAATAGGCCTTATTTTTTTTTTGTTTTTCCTTAGGTTCCTTATCTGTTCAAACCTATTTTTGTAATTTTTTCAGAATTTTTATAATTAGTTTAGTATTTTTATACATTTATTTTTATTAAAAACTTTAAAAATTTATAAAAACCAGAAAAATTATCAAAAAAATATAATTCTTTTTTAGAAAATTTTATTTTATCATATAGTTTCTAGGAAAATTAGTTTTGCTTTCGTAGGGTTAAAATTGCAAAATTTCATTTTTAAAGAACGGGTTCGTTCCCATTCACGTTTTTTGTGCTTTTAAATTCAATCTAGTTATTTGTTTAGTTTTTATTTAATCTTACTTTATTAGTCAATTATGGGTAGTTAAAGTAATATAAATTCATTTTAGGTTTATTTAACTATTTGGTTTTTTAGGTTCCCGTTTTGAGGAGTTCTCGATTTTGCGTTTTTAGTTAAAATTTACTTTCCCGTATTGATTTCTCGTAGTTAGGTTTAATTGTCCTTTTATTTGCTCACTAGTAGGATATTAGAAAACAAATCATCTTCGAACCAATTCAAATCATTGTCCAAATAACAAACGTGGTCTCAATTTCATAAATCTTTGGGAAAACGACCCGTAATCACTTACCGGTAAATATACGTATTATTATATATATTTGTGAGAATTTTCCTTACTACCTTTGTCCTCAAGGGTAGTTTGGTAATTTTATATCTATTATATTATTTTACGTGTATAAAATTATTACAACCAAGTTTCTAGCGCCTTTGCCGGGGATTTGAGATTAGGTTCCTTTGTTTGCAGTTTGTTGATGGATTTGGAGAAGCACCCTTTCGTCTTTGAAAAGTTCGTTTTAGAAAATCAAAAATACAAAAAAATTAAAATGATACAAGTAAAAATATTTTTCTTTTCTTTTTAGTATAAGTAGAAGATTAATAAGAAAAGTACAACAACGGGCATTTGGTCCAATGGTATGGAGGTTTTACCCTCCTAGGCAAGGTCTCATGTTCGAGTCTTATCTAGGGCGATAGGGGTTTCCTCCCGCGTGTGTAAAGGGAAGGGTGTCATTGCCTTCTGGGCTGGACCACCTGGTTGTGTTTTATTTGGGCTCGCACGCCTTTCTGGGTAGGGGCCATGTCGCCACAAATGCCGTTCAAACAAAAAATTACGGAAAGTACAACCTTATTTGTCTTCGGATTTTTCGATTTTTCTCGTTAATTTGTGAATATAAAAAAAAATACAAAGTTGGTAAAAGAACACCAACAAATAATACCTTCAATTGAGGTATTATCCATCAATAAGTTCCCGAACCAAAGATTCAAAATTTTTACCGTTTGTGTCACTTACGAAAAAGGGCACCTTTTGTCAATTTATTTACTTAGAGAGTACCCTACGTTTGTTGTTATTCGGTAAACAAAAAATATTTCCTTGTCCGTTTCTTTTCTCATTTCATTTTTTTATTTAGTGCCTGCGCATAGAAATTCCGAATTTCCAAATAATCAAACGTCACCATTCCGATTCGTCGAAATAAAGGACGTGCTTCCGGAACATAGTCGAACCCGACTTCGTACTATCGTTTGAAGTTTCACCAATGGCCGGGACTTCGTACAATGGAAGAGCTACTCTAAGCACCCACGGAAGGGTACGGAAAAGCTATCGTTTTACCAAAAATTAATGCGGATCATTTTGAGATTAAGACGAATTTGTTACAATTGATTCAAGCAAACCCGTTTCACGGTTTAGAGAACGAAAATCCTCATGCTCTGATCATTAGTTTCAAACGGCATTACTCGACTCTCGATTTTAGAATGTGTCCAAACGATGTGATCAAGCTAATGATGTTTCCTTATTCACTCGAGGGGGCTGCTAAAACTTGGTACGAGAAAGAACCTCCTAATTCAATCTTGACTTGGGAGGATCTCGTTACCAAATTCGTGAATCAATTTTTCCCTCCTTCGAAGACCACTCACTTAAAGAATAAAATCTCTTGTTTTACCTAAAAAATCGATGAGTCTTTTAGTGAAGCCGTATTAAGGGAACGATTAAGGGAAATGCTTAGGTTGTCCCACCACGGATTTACAGAGTTAACTCAAGTTGATACTTTCTATAATGGTTTAAACAACAACGATCAAGACTCCTTAAATGCCGCGGCAGGTGGAAATCTTTTGAGTAAGACGACTAGAGAAGCTTTGAATATAATTGAGAACAAATCAAAAAGTGGTTATGCACCGAAATAAAACCAAATGCTTCTAGGATGAATACGACTTCCTAGGGAAAGTGTTAGTAAGACGGATGAGAGAATTGATAAGCTTACGGATCACTTTCGGACCTTAGTGGAGCCTTGTTTCGAGAAAGTTGTCACTCTGCGCTGGTTTACGCGTTGAGGAAACTTGCGTTACTTGTGGTGAGTGCCCATTCTTGTGTATAAATGTCAACTACGATTTCAATCAGGGCTAGTGTTTTGTGCGGACCACGGGTACTTACAATCAAGTTTACCTCAAACGTGTTAGTAATCAAATGGGCACACCCGGTTTTGCTCCGGTGCAAAACAATGGTCAAAATAGGTTTAATCAAAATCAAGGTCAAGGGAATAATTTTAATCGGGGAAATAATTTTCATGGTAATCAAGGTTTTCAAAATCAAAATAATCATGCTTCGAATTTTAAAATTCAAGGGATGTCAAAAACCACCCTTTTCAAGTGCCAAATAATCAAGGTCAACAAGGTTTTCAAATGATTTTTCGAGTTACAAGAAGAAATAACGATTAGGATGTTGAGGATCAGCAAAATCAAATCAACTCGTTGAAAAGGAGACCTTAAGAATGGAAATTCAAAAACACGATAAAATTAACAAGCGTCATGATGAATCAACAAATACTTTTTCAAAATTATTTGCCAAAAACCTGATTTGGGATTGTTACAAAACCAGCCTTCAACTTCGGTTACTCTTCGAGTAATACATTCCAAACACGAAGGGTAAGATGAAGCAATCACTACTTGAAGTGGTGTTGTGCTTACGAGGAACCCTCGATTCCTTCTAAATCCTTCTCCTAAAAAGGTATTGAACGGAGAACCGAGGGCGCCAAAGGATAAAGAGCAAAGAATTCCAAGAAGTTACGCTTAAATCCCACCTCCGGTTATCCCCATTTCTATTCCGAAATCTGATGTTGCGAAGAATTTACCTAAGCCAAATATTCCATATCTTTCACGACATGATGATCAAAAGTCCCGTGACAAAGCTTCAAATCAAATGGATAAAATCTTCCAAATCTTTCAAGATTTGCGCTTCAACATTAGTTTCGCGGTGCTTATACTATTGATGCCAAGATTTGCTCCTACGATTAAAGTTTGCTCATGAATAAGGAAAAGTTGCTTGAGTTTAGGCTAAGCTACCTATTGAATTGGCAGTGCTCAGCGATGCTCTCAAAAGTCCCAAAAGCTTGGAGATCCCGACAAGTTTCTTATACCATGTAATTTCCCGGGAATGGATATATGTCTACGTCCTTAGGCTCAGATCATGGCGCACAAGCATAATCTTAAGCTCTATCATATTTGGAATAATGCTTTCCCTGCCCGAACTTACACCAACTCGGATGACTTTAGAGCTAGAGGATCGATCGATTACTCTTCCTAAAGGAGTTACCGAAGATATCTTTGTCAAAGTTAGGAATTTCCATTTTCCTACCGACTTTGTTGTTGTTGATTTTGAAGCCGATCCTCGTGTTCCTCTCATACTTAGGAGATCCTTTTTGAGAACCAGCCATGCTTTAATTGATGTATACGAAGGAGAGCTTGTTTTGAGGGACAGAAATGAACAAATAACTTTTCATGTCGATGGCACGTCAAAACATCCTCAAAAGCATATAAACGAGTCAATTAAAATGGTTAATGACTCATGCAAGGATAGTTTTAAAAGGTTTACCAACGAACCTGCTCTAGTTTTCTCACCCTCACCGAAAGATGTCGACGATGAAAAAGAAAAGCAGGAAGTGAAGAATCTCGCAGAGCCGACAGCTAAACGCCAAACTCGTATCACATCTTGTTTAAAGAATTTTAAAGTTATTTTGCAGGAAGAGCATTTTTCATGCAAAACAAAAACACCTAAGTTCTCTTTGGTTTTGCAATCACATCCACTTTACCGTCTATTGAACCTAAGGATTCTCTCATAATGGGGGAAACGGTACTTAGCACCTTAGTACTTTTAGTGTTGAGGAAATTGTCCCAGTCCTAAGAGAATCAGAGGATACATCCAGGAGTGATAGTGAGAACGTTTTACCTTCATGTGATGATTTATCTTCCATCAACGTTCCACGTGATGATTTCGTGACTTTCTCTAACCCTCTTTTCGAATTTAACGACAAATATGTCTCTAGTGACGTAAACCCTCTTTTTGATGAAGTGTTAGAGGACATCGAGTGCAAGGATTCTTTGATTCCACCTGAGAGTCGGACTTTCTAGTCACGCCTCTTTTTTAATTCTAACAAGGATGGGTCGTTTTGCTTCAGGATACGCGACATTGAGTTTCTACTTCACCATGATCCGTCTACTCCTTTGAAAAGCGTTGCTTCCATTCTCAAGGGATTCATCAATGAACCACCTTTCGAAGAGAATGATGATTTATTTGATTTGGAATGTAAAACGAATGATTGGAAAAGAATCTTATACGATGCTTAAATTGATGAGGCTGAATGTTTCGACCCAGGAGGCGACAATGATGAGATCGATGCTTTTCTAGCTATCAAAGTTCCTAGTCTAATTGGAAATCGTTATTTTGACTCAGAAGGAGATCGTATTATATCTTTGAGGAGTTTGCTTAGTGATTGATACCACCCATATCTCCTCTTCCGAAGTATTCTTTTCGATATGACCACAACCATGAGACAGAAATCACTCATGATACTTTTTCTCCCAAAAGTGATCCTCTCCACCATGAGTTTGTTGGATCAGTCATCATGATTCCTCTAAGAATTGATAGAGAGCACAAGGATTATATCAGTCGAATGTCGTTGCTATGCGGAAATTCATCTCTCAGTCGCCAGAAAATTCTCATACAATCATCGAGTCTCTTCCCACATCTACTACTCTCACTGAGGATAGTGAGTCTAATAGGGAAGAGATCGATATATTTTCTGGACTGGAATATGATTTCACAATACCACCGGGTATTGAAAGTGATTTTGATGGAAGAGGATATTATGACAACTTGCTTAACGATGATCCTATACCGAATATGGGGGGGGGGGACAGGGGGGGGGGGGCGGTTTTTTTTAAAAAACAATACCCTTCGAATGGTAAACCAATGTGCCCGTGTTAAACAATGTTGATGAGCTTAATGAAGACGAATATTTTGACCCAGGGGGAGGTGAGATTAATGTTGAAGTTGATGATTCCTTCACATTTGAAATTCAGATTTTTCTCCCATATCTCACTTACCCTGAGGTTTCTCCTTTACTTTCCTCCACCAAGAATGAGGACACCATTTTTAACCCCGGCATCTTCGCTTTTCATTTTTCTTGTCTAAGAGGTGGTGGTTTCGGTGGGTGGTAGTTAAGGTTTCATGGAATTTTGTTCTTTCCACTTGTTTTATCCCTAAGGACGAAATGAAATCAGGATCGAGTCAAGCTATGTGACTCTGGTCCCAAAAACAAAGCGCTTCGTGGGAGGCACCCCATGCTTATCCTTCTATTTTCTTTCTTATTTCTATTGTGATGTGAGGAGGCTTGTACTCTTCCGATTCTTGTTGTTGTTTGTACTTGTGATTGTTTGCAGGATTGAATTCCCAAATTTTTAAAGTCTCTCAATGTTCGGTGTTTTTGGTTTTGTCCCGGTCCACTAGAGCTTCCTAGCCTTGGCTTGCATTAGTTTGGGGAAATTCCGATATCCTAAAGATTATTATTCGACTAACATTTATCTTTTAGCATATTTGATAAATGGCTAAAGATGTTTATGATACTTTCTTCATGTTTAGATTATGCATTCGACTTTTTGAGTTCTAGTATGGGGTTTTTAAGTCTTAGGCTAGGAAACATTGAGAACAATGTTTAATTTTAGTATGGGGTAGTATATCTTTGATATGATCTTTCCTATCTTTTGTCATTGTTATCACGTACCCCGTTTTCCCACAAAAATTTTAAATTTTTAAGCCTTAAATATCTAGTTTATTTCTTAAAAAAAATAGTTGACACGAATGTAGGTTTTCCGTTGGTGAGAACGAAAAAGTTAAATTTTGAACCCCTGAAACCGGTTTTATTACTTAGCTTTCTCCTTAACTGTAAATAGGATTGATTTTGCTAATCTTTTATACAAGAGCTATAAAAACGCATTAGTCTAGCTTGAAAAAGTCAGGTCTTTAGCAAGTTCCCATAATTGATTTTGAATATGTGAAGATCAATTTATTAGAGTTGAGATTGTTGCCAGTCAATGTGACTTGTTAAAGTGCCGATCTTAATTCATTAGGCAAAGTATTCACGAGTTTATTTCTTAGAATTAGAAATTTTAAATTGTGAAGAACAAGAGATGATAGAGTAGAGTATAAGTTTTGATGCTAAACATAGAATAGTTGGATTTCTTTAAGGCTCATAAGTGTTAATTGTGGCTTTTTCTCCCATTAGCTTGTTTCACCTTTATATATAATTGTTTAATAAATAGAGTTGTGCGGTTTTTTGGTTAATAATTAGTTAATAGAAGTTTTCTTTAGTTCCTTTGTGATTAAGATGAGTACACATCAGGAATACTTAATTTGGCATACTATATGTATCACAATAATAAATATTTTGCTTATCCCTTAAAGAGCCTTAGGGTATATGGGGTAAGTAGAATTTAATAAGTGAAATTATAGCCTTATTCATTCCTTAAAGAGCCTTAGGGTATATGGAATGGATATTGTTGCTTAATTTTTGTCTTGTTTGTACCTTAAAGAGCCTTAGGGTATATGGTGCAAATAAGATTGGTCCATTTATGTCTTAAAGAGCCTTAGGGTATATGACATGAATGGTGCCTTGCTTAAGTAACCTAATAAAAGCCAAATTTTGGTCGCCTCGATGTGGACTTTAATCTTGATGACATTTGATCTTTTGAAAAGGGCTAGGAGCTAATTATTGCGTTTTTAACCGTTACGCTTTATTTTTGGAATTAATAAGTATCGAAATAAAGTCTTAAAGAGCCTTCGGGTATATGACTTAAATAAAATCTTAAGATACAAAATTAGGAATAAGGGAGGAAAAGTAAGTACACAATTAGCTTTTATGAGTAGTGTTAGCATCATAACTTGTATTTTGCAATGATCTTGTTTTTAAGCTTGGCTTGGAGAGGTGAAAGTCGGGGACGATGAATTTATCCATTTGGACACTTTTTGTGCTTTTTGTTCCGTGATCCTAAAAGTTATCAATGAATAATGAAAGTAATACATTATGTCACACATGAATAAGTTGTAAGTTGTAAATCTAGAAAAAATCATAAAAATGGAAAAAGTTTTGAAAAATGGGAAAATGAGGTGTTTTAAACCTTACGATTTCTTTACTTTCCCCACAAAAGTCTTTGCTACTTTTCAAAGATTTAGTTTGGGAAAGTTTTGAGGTATTTGGTTTTAGAGCATATAATATTGTGTGAGGACACGGCAATCATTTATTTTTGGGATTTTGATATGAGAGAAATCACATATCCTTTTTATACCAAAAATGGCCTTTAAATGAACAAATTTTGCAAATTATGCTTGTATATTGCTTGTTTTGTCATAATTAAAATGGAAAATATATGCTTGTTCTTGTGTTTGTATATGTGCAGGTACGGATATCAGAAAACGACAAAACCAGACAAAACCGAACACGGGATCGGAAAGAGCACGAGAAAACGAGTCAAACGTTGACTCGCAATTATTATTGGGTCAGCCGTACCCACTTCATGGTAGGGACCAGCCCAAAAAGTCAAAAGCCAACAATAATGAAAAGCTACGTCATTTTTAAAAATTACATGAGATTGTAAATGAAAAGTGACGTCATCGTCACTTGGCTTCTAATTAATTCAAATTGGACAACATGTGACTATGCACTATGATGGTATAGACGAATAGAATATCTACACGTGGCAAGTATTTGTGCATTTCATTTTTATACTCAAGAAGGGAAATCAAAATGAATGAATATTAACATTTCATCAAATTCACGTGCCATGAATTAATTCATTTTCATCCCACGTGACCGAGCACTACAATTTGGAAGTGCAAATGGAATGGCAACACGTGGCGGAGCAGTGAGATATAAAATTTCATTCATATCATTCTTTAACCGAATGATCAAACGGTCCACCATACCTTGCGTTGGAATGAAGCACAATTAAAAGCCACGTGGTGATTGGACAACGGCCAGATCAAAATGAATACAGTGCTCAATCCGTGTGATGATAGATCTATGCATATGATTGGCTCATTGAGTACCCAATGATTGGGTTCAAAATTACAACATCACCCCTTCTCACCCATATAAATTGTAACCACTCCCCTCATTTTTCCCCATCTAGTTAGTTAGTTAGTTTTATTTTTTTAGAGTAGTTTTTATATTTTTAGCCTATTTCATAACATGTAAATTGCTTTTTACCATTTTTTCTTATTGTACTCAACTCTTGTTCATAATTTTTTTTTTTTTATAGTATAGATTTGGCTTAAAGAATTGATTATAAATCTTGGTATTGCTTATTTGGTTCGTTTTTTTTTTTATTTCGTTTAATAAATTTTTGAGGTGGCCTTATTGTTGCGGATTAAAACTTATTAGTGCTTAATTGATTGATATGGATTAATGAATAGATAGATTATTTTTGGATAGCTTAATTATGGCCGTAAATCTACGTTTTTTGCTTTAATAGATGTAGTAGTAATTAAGTATTTTTGAGTTGAGGTTAAGATTACTTATTGTTCCGTTTAGATCTCATTTAGTTTCGTGTTATAAGTGCTTATTCGAAAAGAAAAAAAAATAAGTTCGTGTGGTTTTGGTTTAATTAGTTTAGTGATGGTTTATTATCAAAGTTTTCTTTTATTCGTGTTTGAGCTTACTAGTTCTAGTAGTTAAGTTAGAGCCAAATCCCACAGTTGGAATTATTGTTGGTCAAATTGTGCCTTTTCTTAATGAATTAGGCCACGTATGGTTTGAATTCATTCATTGTTCCATTGAGGCTTGTGTTTTGTTTATCAATTGGACTATATATGTTCCCTTGGGCCAAGGATGAGTGTTGGGTTTTATCTAGACTAGTAAGGACAGTTATTGCAAATTTGGTTATAAATTGTTTTAACGTAATAAGTTTACTGTTTGTGTTTAATTTTGTTTTGCTTTTGGTACCGGTCAACTCATGAGGCGAGGAGCTTAAGGGTTTATTTAGCTAGACCGACTTTGATTAGTTGTTTTAGTTAAATAAATCGGATGATATTCGTTTAATTGCGGGTCTCCAATTCGGTTCTATTTTCTAATCCTTTTTCAATTAATTAGTGTAGTTTTATTTTTATTGTTTTATTTTATGTTTATTTGATTTATGCCATGCTTAGTGTAGCTTTATTTTTAAAATGTTTAGTTTTTATTTCATTATGAGTAGTGAGTAGATTTAGTAGTGCTTGATAAGTGATTAGAGATTTGGAATTTAGGTGCGGGTTTAAAAAGATTTAAAATATTTAGTCATAAGTATTGTCTTTTCAATTTTCATATCGTCATTTATTTTAGGCAATTTAATTTCTTAATTTTCTAAGCATTTCGTTTTTACGTGTCATTTTTAACCTAAGCCCGCACTTAATTGAACATTTTCACGGTCACTTACGCAAGCATTTAGATCATTTTTTATTTTTAGATAATTTTTAGTATAATCTTGTACTTTTTTAAATACTAGTTTAATTTTTAGTTAAAAAAATAGTTTAAAACCAAAAGTTTAGTTTCCCTTTTATATGCTTTCTTTTTTAGTAGATTTAGAAAACCAATCCAAAAACTTTTATGCTATTCAAGCTCGAATTAAAACTAGAACGTAGATTTCCATTCACCTCTCGTCGAGGAAACGACCCGTAAGGTTTTTGAGATATCGCTTTGGTTAAAAGTGAATTTCTTGAACCCGGCGGTAATACCATTACTATACTATAAAATATTTATTATTCCTTATTATTACTTATATTATATATTATATATATATATTATATGTATTGATTTGGACGGATCAATTTTTGGCGCCGTTGCCGGGGAGAGGTGTAGCGATTTCTACGGGATTGTTCGTGTTCGAGCCTTGAAGATCCTTTCTTCGGAAAGTTTATTTTCGTTCTTATAAAAATAAAAATCCAAAAATATTTTTCTTTTTCATTTTATTTTTCTTATATAAAATATAAAAATCCAAAAATATTTTTATTTCCATTTTATTTTCTTTTATAAAAATCCAAAAAAAAAAAATATTTTCTTTCTTATTTTAATTTTTTTTCCTTATGTATAATTTGAAAAAGCTAAAAATATTCTTCTTTATCTTCTTATCCATTTAATTCTTTCTTCTTATCCTCTAAATCGTTTAATTCTTCAACATGTCATATAACGGACTTAGTTGCTATTTATGCGGTGATCCGTTAGATGGTATACTTTGTCGACGATGCTCGTGCGGTTGGTGTGGAAACAAGCTTAATGATGGATTTTGTTCGTATTGTGCTTCTAAAGCTGGAAATTCATTCGCTTATGATCCAAACCCGAATTCTTTCGATAATTCTCCAAATTTTTCTTACGCACCTCCACAGCCCCAGTTCGAGACTTATTCGTGCGAGTTATGTGGGAACGATTCTCACTACGGTTATGATTGTCCATCACGAGTCCCGCTTGTCTATGAGCCAGAACCGTGCTACAATCTCCCCCCCCCCCCCCCCCCCCCCCCCCCCCCACCCCAAACTCTAGTGATTAATTAATTATCACAAAATTCACGTGTTGGTTCTCAACAATATCTTTGTTGTACTTATTGCGGGGGTCCTCACTATGATTATCAATGTCAACCGATTAATGAAACTTACTATGAACCTAATCCGAATTATGATTCTTCTGGTTTTGACCAACCACAACCCCCGCAAGACTCCGTCGATCATCAAGGAATTCTACAAATTCTTAATAAAATGGAAGAAAAATTTGAAGAAATAATAAGAGATCGGAGAAAGAAAATAGGGATACTGGTATTGTGAAATGATGCTATGAACAAGCAATTGGTTCGATAGAGAGATTAAGGGATTAATAAATGATTTGGGTTTAGAAAGATTTTTCGAGTGAGAGGACGATTGATGAAGAATCACGAGAGAGATTGTGAAGATTAGAATTCGAAAACTAAGCAAGATTTTAATAATGGGGAAGTGAAGTTCGAAAAAAGGAGAAGTTACGATGTGAAAAGTCATGATGCTGCCTGTGTTACAGGCTTTATGTTACTTGTGATGACGAGGATTTGATTATATTCCTTTAGCAATCACTCCCGACTTACCGATCGAGGAGCCCGATAATTCTCTAAATATGGGGGATGAGCATCTCGACACTATTCCGGCAACGGAATCGGACGAAGTAATAAAGTCTAGTGTTGAGAACCTTGTCCCAATCCCAAGTGAGTTCGAGGGTATTTCCGACGATACGAGTGATGTGCCTAATTGTGATAATAATTGTGTTAATGTTGAGTCCGATTTTGTGGAATCTTTGATTAACCGTGATACTTCGATTGTTTATTCTTCTAAGATCGACCCTATTCTCGAGGAGTTCGCCGATGAACTCGCTCATATTGCTCCAATTCCACCGGGAATTGTTGAAGCCGATCCGGATGATGATACTTCGAGTGATGACGATGATTTTGAGGACATCGAGTACGTTAGCCTAGAGGAGGTAAATGAAGTCGATCAAGAAGAAAAAGAGTTTGATTTAGAAGACATACTTCAAATTCAAGACGTTATCCTTCGTGAGAAATTGTTGAACGTCCATCGTCTTATTTCTAATATCGAATCTTTGAAAGACAATCCTATTCCCATCATGGATAGTGATTCATCCATTACTTCTCTTTCTTTTTCGGATAATTCTTTACCCGAATTCGAGTCTTTTAGCGATCATTCGGAAGAGACGAGAAGTGGCAGTACCACTACTCATGCTAATTACTCTCTTCCCGAGTTTGAATCATTTCATTTCGATCCGTCATTTTCTCGACCTCCTCCGGAACCACCGGATGTTGAGATTTGCTTACATTTTGAGCCCGATGCTCCCGTGATTGATAATTTTAATGAGCTTAATGATGACCAAAGGGGAAGTGAGATTGATTTTTCTCAAAATGTTGAAGATGACGATTCCTTCACATTTGTCATTCGGACTTTTCTCCCATTTCTCACCTACCCCGAGGTTTCTCCTTTATCTTGCTCCACCGGGAGTGAAGATACGATTTTTGACCCCGGCATCTTCACTTAGAGCCGGTGGTATCTCATTTGCTTCCCCATGGACGAATTAATTCGGGGTCGAGTCAAGCTCGTGACTCGGTTAACAAAAACAAGCATTTCTATCTTCTTATCTATTTTCTAACAACTAATGAGAGGGGGCTTGCCTTTCCTTTCTCGTGTTTCGTGTTTTGTTGGTTTGTGTTGTTTTGTCCAGGATTACCCGGATTTTGAAGACTCTCGTGCTTTTGGTTTTGTCCATTTATTCGAGCTTCATATCCTCAGCTTCATTTAGGGAATCCCATATCCTAATCTTATCGATTAACCCTTAATACTTGAATTATGCCTTGAAATTAGTATGGGGGTGACAGTCTCACATTGAGGACAATGTGTAGTTTTAGTATGGGGGGGAATCTATCGATTTGATTATACCTGCAGCTGTTGTTCTCACGTAACCCGTTTTTCCACCAAAAATATGTGATTTATAGCAAAAATTTTAAATTTTTATGCAAAAAAAAAAATGATGAAAAATGTTGTAAAAAAAATAATAATAATGTAATAAGTGTTTTGGCATAAATAAAGGTGAGAACGAGAAATAAATTTTGACCCGATCGGTTTTAAACCTTAGCTTTTTCCTTAACAATTAACGATGATAGTTTGTGCTAGTCTCAAGTAGATTTTAAACATGCTAGACTTGATTTGTTATTAACGTAAATGAAGACTTGTGCTAATCTCATGTAGATTTTAAATATGCCGAGTTGAATTTATAATGGCTTAAGCATTCGCGAATTCTCTTTATTAGATGATTTTTAAATTGCGAAAAAGTACGAGAAATGATAGTGTTATTTATTAGGCATGATATTAAACGTAGAGTAGTTGGTCTCTTTCAAGCTCATAAAGTGTTAATTGTGCTTTTTCTACCCATTAGCTTTGTTAAACACTTTTATAAATAATTGTTTAATAAATAGAGTGCGTTGTGCGGTTTTGTTTGGTTTAATAATTTAGTTATTAAAGTTTTCTTTAGTTCCTTTGTGATTAGGATGAGTACACATCAAGAATACTTTATTTGGTGGTATACTATATACATTGTATCACATTAATAAATATTTTGCTATTCCTTAAAGAGCCTTAGGGTATATGGGATAAGTAGAATTCAATAATAATCCGAGACTGATAAAAGTTTGCTGCATCTTGCCGGCTCACAACCGATGTTACAGCCTTCTAAAAAGTCGAGGAAGTTACCGAAGTCGAAATATGATTGCTACATCTTGTCGGAGGCGTGGCCGATGTTGTAGCTTTCTAAAGGACTGAGGTTTAATAATGTTGCTTAATTTTTTGTCTTATTTTGTACCTTAAAGAGCCTAAGGGTATATGGTGCAAATAAGATTGGGTCTATTCATGTCTTTATAAGAGCCCTTTGGGTCCCTCCCCCCCCCCCCCCTGTTATATGACATGAAATGGTGCCCTTGCTTCAAGTTACCTATAAAAGCCAAAATTTTGGTTTGCCTCGATGTGGACTTTAATCTTGATGACATTTGATCTTTTGAAAAGGGCTAGGAGCTAATTATTGCGTTCTTAACCGTCACACTTTATTTTTGGAATTAATAAATATCGAAATAAAAGTCTTAAAGAGCCTTCGGGTATATGACTTAAATAAAATCTTGAGATACAAAATTAGGAAATAAGGGAGGAAAAGTAAGTACACAATTAGTATTTATGAGTAGTATTAGTGTCATGACTTGTAATTGATAATGATCTTGTTTTTAAACTTAGTATGAAAAAGTAAAAGTTGGGGACGATGAATTTATTTTGCTTGTTCTATGATCTTAAGTATTAAAAAAAAAAAAAAAAAAAAAATAAATAAATAAAAAAAATAAAAATAAAAATATAAAAAAAAATGATGAAAATTTTATGAAGTGATGGAAAGTTATAAAAATAATAATAATAAAAAGTAAAAAAAATAAAAAAATATTGAAAATGGAAAAACGGGGCTTTTCTTAACTTTTGATTTCTTAATTCCTTTAGATGAGCACTTTGCTACTTTTCAAAGTGATTAGTTTGAGGGGATTGTAATTTTTAGTTTTAAGCGCGTATTTATTACATTGCGTGAGGACACGACAATACTTTAGTATGGGGGAATTTGGTATTCGCTATTTTATACATACTTTTTACCTTGAAAAACGAACTCAAAAGACCAAAAACATAATTAAATTAGAAAATATATGCTTGTTTTTGTGTTTGTATATGTGCAGGTACGAATATCAGAAAAGGACAAAAATAACGACAAAACCGGACAAAACCGAACACGAGATCGGAAAGAGCACGAGAAAACGAGTCCAACGGTGCCCTCGGATTTTATTGGGCCAGCCCGTAACCCACTTAACGGGTCGGACCAGCCCAAATAGTCAAAAGCCCAACAATTAATAAAAAGCTACGTTTCAATTTTATATGAATTAAATGAATGATTGTAAATGAAGTGACGTTTTCGTCACTTCGGCTTTAATTAATTCAAAATTGGACAATCATGTGATATGCACTATGATGGTATAGTCGAATAGCAATATCTAACACGTGGAAACGAGTATTGTGCATTTCATTTTTTTATACTCAAGAAGGAAATCAATGAAATGAATATTACATTTCATCAAATTACGTGCCATGAATTAATTCATTTTTCATCCACGTGATACGAGCACTAAATTTGGAAGTGAAAAAGGAATGGCAACACGTGCGGAGCAGTTGAGATATAAAATTTCATTCAAATCATTCTTTAACCGAGTTGATTCAAACGGTCCACCAACTTGCGTTTGGAATGGAAGCACAATTAAAAGACACGTGTGTTATTGGACAACGGCCAGATCAAAATGAATACAGTGCTCAATCCGTGTGATGATAGATCTATGCATATGATTGGCTGATGGAGTACCTAATCATTGGTTCAAAGTTACAACATCACCCCTTCTCACCCATATAAATTGTAACCACTCCCCTCATTTTCCCCATCTAGTTAGTTTTTTTTAAGATAGCTTTTATATTTTTAGCTTATTTCATAAATGTAATGGCTTATTTCCATTTTTATGCTTATTGTACTCAACTCTTGTCTCAAGTTTTTTTTATATAATGTAATAGATTTGGCTTAAAGATTGATTATAAATCTTGGTTTGCTTATTTGGTTCGTTTTTTTTTTATTTCGTTTAAAAAATTTTAGAGGTGCTTATTGTTGCGATTAAAACTTATTAGTGCTTAATTGATGAATGGATTATTGAATTAGATAGATTATTTTTGCTAGCTTAATTATGGCGTAAATCTCGTTTTGCTTTAACTAGCTCTAGTATTAATTAAGTATTTTTGAGTTGTTGTTAAGATTGCTTATTGTTCCGTTTAGATCTCATTTAGTTTCGTGTTATAAGTGTTTATTCGAAAAAAGAAGTTTGTGTGGTTTTGGTTTAATTAGTTTAGTGATGGCTTATTATCAAAGTTAAGAAAAGTTTTTTTTATTTCGTGTTTGAGCTTACTAGTTCTAGTAGTTAAGTTAGAGCTAAGACCTACTGTTGGAATTATTGTTGGTCAAATTGTGCCTCGTCTTAATGAATTAGGCCACGTATGGTTTGAATCTGTTCATTGTTCCATTGAGGCTTGTGTTTTGTTTATCAATTGGACTATATATGTTCCCTTGGGCCAAGCTTGATGAGTGTTAGGTTTTATCTGGACTAGTAAGGACAGTTATTGCAAATTTGTGTTATAAATTGTTTTAACATAATAAGTTTACTGTTTGTGTTTAATTTTGTTTTGCTTTTGGTACCGGTCTACTCATGAGGCGTGGAGCTTAAGGGTTTATTTAGCTAGACCGAATTTGATTATTTGATTTAGCTAAATAAACTGGGTGGTATTCGTTTAATTGTGGGTCTCCAATTCGGTTCATTTTCTATTCCTTTTTCAATTAATTAGTAGTAGCTAGTTTTATTTTATTGTTTTATTTTATGTTTGCCTAATTGATTTATGTCATGCTTAGTGTAGCTTTATTTTTAAAATGTTTAGTTTTTATTTCATTATGAGTAGTGAGTAGATTTAGTAGTGCTTGTTAAGTGATTAAAGATTTGGAATTTAGGTGCGGGTTTAAAAAGATTTAAAAAATATTTAGTCATAAGTATTGTCTTTTCAATTTACATTCCGTCATTTAATTTTAGTGCAATTTAATTTCTTAATTTTTAAGCATTTCGTTTTACTTGTCATTTTAAACCTAAGCCCGCACTTAATGAACATTTCACGTCACTTAGCAAGCATTTTAGTCATTTATATTTTTAGATCATTTTTAGTATAATCTTGTAGTTTTAAATACTAGTTTAATTTTTAGTTAAAAAAATAGTTTAAAACCAAAAGTTTAGTTTCCCTTTTATATGCTTTCTTTTTTAGTAGATTTAGAAAACCAATCCAAAAACTTTTATGCTATTCAAGCTCGAATTAAAACTAGAACGTAGATTTCCATTCACCTCTCGTCGAGGAAACGACCCGTAAGGTTTTTGAGATATTTCTTTGGTTAAAAGTGAATTTCTTGAACCCGGCGGTAATACTATACTATACTATAATTATTTCTATCCTTATTATTACTTATATTATATATTATATATATATATATATTATATGTATTGATTTGGACGGAACAATTTTTGGATGGTACGCTAAAAGTGAATTTCTCGAATTAAATCGTTCATTGTGTTTCAAATAGACGTGAAAACTGCTTTCTTGCATGGTACGCTAAAAGAAGACGTGTACGTGTGTCAACCTGAAGGTTTCATCGATGTTGATCATCCAAGCCAAGTCTACAAGTTAAAGAAGGCACTATATGGGTTAAAGCAAGCACCAAGGGCATGGTACGATGAATTGTCAACATTTCTCCTACAGAATCACTTCCTCAAAGGCACAATTGATCCAACGTTGTTTATAAGACGCTTCGACGATGACATCCTAGTGGTACAAGTCTACGTTGATGATATTATCTTTGGTTCTACACACCCTAGGTATACCCAACTATTTTCTGACCTCATGAAAAGCCGCTTCGAAATGTCGATGATGGGGGAAATGAGTTTTTCCTAGGGTTTACAAGTTAACCAATCGCCCCGTTGGGCCATCTTTATAAACCAGTCCAACTACGTGTTTAGAAAATCCTTAAAAAATATGGATGGAATTTGTCGCTCCGTTGGTACTCAATGGAGATCAAAGACAGGCGTGACTTTGATCAAAATGGGTCTCACAGTAGATGCAACAAATAATCGTAAGCATGATTGGTGCCCTACTGTATCTTACTCTAGTAGACGGACCTTGCTTCATGCTACTTGTTTATGGTGCTCGATACAGGCTAGCCAACCGCGAAGCACTCAAGGAGGTTAAAGAGATCTTACGTTATCTACCGGGGGAACGTTAATACGGGTCTTTGTATTCGAAGGATTCTGGTATTGAAACTAACCGGTTTTTCAGTGCTGACTTGCGGGATGTAAAGACACCCTTCAAGGTACTTCCGGTGGTTGAGCTCATTCTTAGGCGGTGAAAAGTTGGTTAGCTAGTCCTAAAGAAACTAGACTGTACTGCGCTGTCTAACGCGGAAGAGTATATGTGTTCTCTATCCGTTTGCCTGTGCCCAAGTCCTTTGGTATGCGGACACAGTTAACGGACTATGGCTTTCACTCTCAACAAGATTCCAATCCTTACTAGTGATTCGAAATCAGCATAGCCATATCTGCAACCCGGTCAACTCTCATGAAACAAAACACATCGCTGTCCGCTACCATTTCTAAGGGAACACGTTGGGAAATGGTACGATTGAACTGTATTTTGTCAAGACCGGATTACAACTGGGCCGACTCTTCACCAAAGCTCTTCAGTGGATCGATTCAACTATTTGGTTCGTCGCCTTGGTATGCGCAGTGTATTCTCCTAAATAACTGAACGTCTTGCAAATCTACTGTCTTCTTTGTATATATTTTTAAGAAAAACAAAAATACAAAAATGTTAAAACCAAGAACAGAAAAAGAACATACAAAAACTATAAAACCTAATATAAAGCAAAATACAAAATTAAAAAATTTCAAAAATACAAATATAATCTTTCTCCGACTATTGTCTCTCGTCAATCGATAACATTTTAGGCGCACCTAGAAATGTTGATTACATATTAACAAATTTGTGCATAAATGAAGTTCGAGCGAGAGTTTTTTAAATGCTTCAAAACATGTCCTTTAATTTTTTCTCTACGATTTTCTAAGTAAATGTTCAGCTTTGGACTCGGTCTCAAGAAAGGAAAAATATTCATTTATGACATTTATTCCTAAAAACGGGAAGCTTCTATATCTTACTACGTCTTGAGCAAAGTCATATCAAACATTCACAGTTTGAATGCTCAAGAGAAGTTCTAGAGGAAAATAGATGTAAATAAGATATATCTCACAAATTTTCCTGTTGAGCACCAATTTTTCAAGATATTCTCAAAAAGAAAATTTCAAATTCTTTCAAAATTGTGTGCTCAACAAACTCCCACTCCAAGTTTTCAATCTATTCTATAATTGAGGGGGAGTATAATAATATGATTCATTCTGCATGCACTCCTGTTCTCCCCAGACTTTGTTAGATCATGTGAAATTACGGACATTAAACTTGTTTTTAAATTCACTAATTGTCAATAAATTTGTAAACACATATGAAATTTTTGAGGGGGAGAATATTTTAGTGATTAAAAAATGTGATCAATACGGATTAATAATGGATACGATCTTCAATCTATAAGTGCGTTCCTAAACCTCGCATGTGCAAAACTCTTTCATAATATGGTGCATATGTGTAGGGGGAGCTTTTTGGTAACTCTGGAAACACTCAATGTGTCTCAAATGATTTCTTAGACACGTTGATTGATTTTTCATCAAATGGTTTTATGGATCTTCATGGCAATATCTCAAAGACCGACCAACTGTTATTTCTCAGGGAGTTATAAGGGCGGGTTTATTTAAGGTTGGTATATTCGTTCCATGATCGCAGAACCGAATGGGATCTACCCAGGAACACTCCATTAGATAGAGTAGAAGTCCTAGGTATGATTGAAAAAAGGAGTAAAGTGAGAATAAGGGAATAGTGCCGACTGAGATGGAGCTAGTGCTGGAATAAACCCAACAAGGTACTAGTCATGAAGTCTCGGTATGCACTGAAGGGGTTGAAGAATGAAAAGGAATTGTAAGGATAAAGGGTGAAAAGAAAGAAGCCCAACAATACAACTTAGCAGAAACTGGGTAATGCATAATCTATCGGTAATCACAAAGATGATTCTTAATATTTGAAGACAAGTCATCATGGGACCTGTGATTGCAATGGCACAACCTCTTAAGCACTCAGCATCTCTTAAAAGATTTCTGTTCATTTCTCACGGAGATCAACACGTTTCTATCGGCTTTCATTCCGAGATAGTTGTTATGTAAAGGTGGAAGTTCGCTCCAGCCTCCGTTTACCCATAACAAATTCTTTTTATTTCCTTGTGCACTTATAGATTCTAGAGCCAACGAGATCCATCAAAAATCTTACTAGGACACAATTCCAATATACAAAATGTGTACATCATTTGGTATCATTAAGTCTTCGCATTATCCTTGTGATAATTGCCAAAACATTTAGAGTGATACTCTTTGTATTCTTAGTGAAGATGGAAAATCTCTTCTGGAGCCTACAGCAAACAAGCTCTTGGTAGGTGGACTTGCGAGATTCTATATGAATCAAAACCTCTGTGTTCAAATAAAAGATACGATGGTGTGCGATTCTACATTGGAATCAAACTTGTTCCAGGTACTATGATTTGACGACTCAATAGAAGATAGTAATATCTGATTTCACTCTTACGTGTTGTCTGCTTTGAGACGCTCGGTAACGAGAACGGCAGTGTAGTGCGAAACCCTGTCAAGAGATTCTTTAGAATTCTACCTGATCACAGCAGCAGTACTTTACTGATATAACTGGGAATCCTGGTTATTGCAACGTATTCGGTCGAAGTGACAAAAAACACTTTTCGTCCATATATGTTTTTACTTCTATTTAACTATTCTTGCCAGTTTTCCTGACGGTCAGCTAGCTTTAGTCCATGACGAGTCAATATTCAAGACCTTGATGCTCAAATCCACAAAGATTAAAATGATGAAGCTCATCTATCAAGGTACTTCCGCAATCTCTGTTGAACAAGCACTTCCTCATAAGAAACAATTTTTGTAGGTACAAGTAATCATGTTAAGGAAAATGTTGAGGGAGATTGTTAGCAAGCTTTCAAGATCTTGGCTATGGAGGGTGGAGACACAAGATCGCAATGGCCGGCAATAAAGAATTCAAGGATAAAGATTTTAGAGATACTCAAGTAGTCAAGACAAATCAAGGCCAAAGACCACGTTTGTTGTTCGGACAATGATTTGAATTAGAAACAAAGATTGGTTTGATTATCTACTTCTACTAATTAAAAATAAGCAAATTATAACAATTAAGCACAAAAACAAATAACGGGAAATTAAACTTTAACTAAAAACGCAAAACGGGAACCCTAAATAGCAATTAACAAATACCTAATTTTCAAAATTAAAACCGAAAATGAATTTTTCTTTTTAATGGACTCTAATTGACTAAAAAGTAAGTTTAAGCCCCTTCCACCCACTAAGAAAAAACTAGAACAAAAACAGATTTGAAATGAAGCTTTTAAAACACGAAAAATGAGAACGGTATCGATTCCCGTTTCTTTAAAAATCGAAATTTTGCAAATTAAACCCCTACGAAGCTAAAAACTAATTTTCCTATAAACTTTATCTAAAAGAAAAATTTTCTAAAAGATTTATATTTTTTTTGATTATTTTCTATTTTTATGATTTTTTCAAAGTTTTTAATAAAATAAATGTTTAAAAATTACTAAACTATCTATAAAATTTTTAGAAAAAATACATAAAATAGCTTCTACTAATTAGAACCTATGAAAAAAAAGCTTGATTACACAGCTTATCGAATAAGCTGTGTAATAAGCTAAAAGAACTTATAAAGCTTATGAGGGAAAACAAAAAAAAAAAAAAATGTATATAAAGTTAAATAGTGTAGATGTATAACGAAAAAGACCCCAGGGCGCAGTGGTAGTGAGTGTGTGGTGTGTGTTGTAAAAGGGGTTGAGGGTGTTGAGGTCGGGGGTTCGAGTCTTGCTCACCCCCGATTTTCACCTTCCCCTTTTATTTTTATTTTTAAAAACTTATAAAGCAATATAGAAAAGAGTTAAAATAAGCACTTTTAATAAAAGAAATTTTTTATGAAAAGCCCTAAATAAGCTGTTTTACAGCTTAAAACTTGACAGAAACTCTTAACTCATATTTTTTTGTATTTTTTCTTAAACCAAATAAGCTAAAAGACCACAATAAGCTTAGGCAAGGACTAACTAAGCTAATACTAACCTAAGATAACCTGATAAGCAGGTTTAGAAAGAAATAAGCAATAGAAAAAAAATTAAGCATTGAAAATCCAAATGTTATAAAAACTACAAACCAAACAGTCCCTAAGCAGACTTTTAAGCTTCTATTTAAGCTAGCAAATAAACTTTTTAAGAAGTGAAACTTGGTTTTTCTAAAAAACTAGCTTAAAGACTTCTTAAAAAAACTTTTTGCAAAGACTTTGGAAAACTATAGCTTATTGAAAAAGCTTAACTAAACAGACAGTTTACTCAGCTTATGCTGAGTTTGGTTTGGAAAAATGAAAAGACAAAATGCTTATTTAAAAGCTTAAAACAGATGACAAATTAGGCTAAATTTTGAAAACTAAATCTAAACTAATGAAATATGATCCTAAAATGCATATTATATCTGAAAAATCAAAAACTAAATGTATTTTAAACCTACTGAAATATTGAAGCTAGAAATTGTCTTAAGTTGTCTTTCCTAAATTTGATGCAGTGGTAAATGGTGTTAACCTAATGCATGTGTCTTAGGGTCAATCCTGCTTTGTACACACCAAATAGGTGAGTACAAACACCAATCAATTAAAATCAAGATAGGAAGGCTAGGATTCAAATATTCTTACTAACTTAAAAAAAATCAAACTCCCTGGTGCAAATTAAAATAGTTTTAACTAAAGCTTCTCAAATTTAATAGTTAAATCATGATTTCACTTCACAATTGATTTTATATGTTTATTTATCTAATTTCAATAAGTTTACATCAATTTCCTTTGTCTTTTTTGAGGTCAAACTGAGTAAATCCCAAACACTCCTTTAAAAATCTTTAGAATCTATTTAAACTGAAAAATTAAATCTAGTGAACTATTTTAAAGATCAGATCATATAAACAATTATAAGAGACCTATAATGAGCTTAATATAACAAGCAATTAAGCCTGGAGAACAAAGAACTAAGAACTATGGATAATATTTTTGGATTTTTAATGATTTTTAAGACAAAATATGAAAAAACTAAGATCTAAACTATAAAAGCTAAAAACAGATGATCAAACATTATCAATAAGCTTAATGAAACAGTAATAAGCACAAATAAGCTAGACTATAAGCAGTATATAAGCATATGCAAAATTAAAGCTAAGGTACTTGAAAATTAAAGGGAACTTACCAAAGCCTTAGCTAAACAAAGGCAAAAGTGCTCAAAAGAGCTTTCAACAGCTCTAGCTTATCTCAAGGATAAGCTAATAAGGTCCAATAAGCTCTTCCAATGTAAGCTTATCATCCAAAAGCTCAAAATCCATAAGCTTATGTATTCAAACTGATTTTATTGGTTAATGTAGATTAGAGCTTATTAATAGCTCAATTTGAGCTTAGAGACTCAAAGAGCTTGTATGAGCTTATTGGAAGCTTATCAAACAGTAACATGAGAGTTTAAGGATTTAAAAACTTGTAAAGTAAAACGGATTAGGTGAAAACAAAAGAAGATTTCATTAACATTAAAACTGATTACAATAAGGTGAAATTAAGAGTACAATAAGCTTGAAAAATTACACTACTTAAGCTTAAATTTTAAAAGCTAAAAACTACAAAAGAGAAGATCCTCTTGTGTGTGAGTGAATGCTTGTATTTATAGTGCTGAAAGGATGCTTCTAGGCCCCTGAGTCAGGTATACACTCTCTTGGATCCTGTCCATACATTCCTTTCAATCATTGGATGCTCTCTCTCTCCATCGTTGGATTAGATTTTGATCACACGGATTGCCAGCGTGGCAATCCGTGATGTGACCCTCTTGTGCTTCTTTTGTACGCCTTTTAGTACAAAATACTAGATCTCAGTGTGTTTCCTTCCTTGTACGCGTGTCATTCCCTTTTGGGAATTGACCAATGGGAGCCTTGGATGATGTATAACTCTGCCAAGGTGGAGGGTTTCACTTGAATTGCGTAGCCACGTAGTCAATTTTCATTTGCCCTTTGGTTTGAACCCGAGGTAAATCGAAGAAGAAGGGTGAATAGTAGTAACTAAATTTCGCGCGTAAAAACTTATAAAAAAGAGATTTGACTTTTCTTTTTTACCCGGGGTTATAACTCTGGGCTTATAAGGGTTTTGGGCCTGGTTAGGTTTTGGGCTCGATTTGGATTGTTCAATAAAAAAAAGATAACGAGTGTTATCTCTTATAGTGTTAAGAGATAACACCGTTAGGGCTTATGGACTTTTTATGCATTTGGTTAATTTTGAGGGATTGTTTTGGGAATTTTAGGATTTGTCTTTTTGTGGTTGGTCTTTGGTTGACTTTGTAGATTCTCCGGCTTTGCAAACACCTCAATTCCGTTCCTGTGTCCGTGATTGTCCGGTTTTGACTGTTTTCTTGAGATTTTTGCAATATCCGTACCTACACGATCACAAAGACAAAACAAGCAATTTTCTAGCATTTAAAGCATAATTTTTTCTTTTTAGGGCCATTTTTGATATAAAACGGATATGTGTTTTAACACATATCAGTTTCCTTCTTTGGTAAGAAATGAGCAGATTTTGTGAGTCGGTCTACAATTACCCAAATTGTATCTTGACCAGACGCCGTCTTAGGTAACTTAGTAACAAAATCCATAGTGTGGAAACCGTAGATGGGGGGGAGGGGGGTGAATACGTTTTCCTTAAAAAAAACTTTAACTCTCTTGTATCAATTACCCGATCAAGTTTGACTTAATATAAGAAGAGTCGACAACATGTTTACATTAGCCAACACATATTCTAACAATATAACCGTACTCACAATATTTAGCACAGAGATCTACCCAACCTTAACTAACAAGATCTACATAACCATTCACATAATCATGAGCACAATGCAAGTATAAAAGTAAAGCGGTAAATAAAGAAGTAAGTAAAGCGAAAGGTAAAATAAAATGCATACCGACACGGTGATTTACAGTGGTTCGGTTACGAAGCTCCTCTTCGCCTTACTCTACTCCTCGAGTATCCAACTCGAGAGTTACTTCACTAATCAACAAGCTCCCTTTCGGCGGAGAAAACCTTATACCAAAGCTTACATTATTTTCTGACATTAAGCTAGATGTCGAGTCCTTCTTCGGGTACAACCAAACCAGTTATGTTTTGTGGCCCAACATAACAAACCTTTTGTTTTATTGCCTAAACACATAAACCATGTCACTTACATTATTTTCTGACACTAAGCTAGATGTCGAGTCCTAATCTTAGCTAGAACCAATCTACCACTTCACCAAAGTATTTTAAGGCCTAAAATACTAACCAACCCACAATCAACCCATCCAAATATATACATCATTTGGATCTACACACTACTAAAGATTGAAAGACATGGACTCGATCTATATGTAACAAATGTTACAATTGGACTAACTAGACTACATAACTTCGGATCTTAAAGATGACCGAAGTTCTTCTCGTGCACTTGAGGGAAGAAGGAAAGAGTAGAAGATTGGATCACATTTAAACAAGATTAAACAAGTTAAATGATCAAATATTTATAGAGATTTAGTGAGATCTAGAGAGAGAAAGAATTGAGAGAAATTCATACAAAAGAGTTCTAAAAATAGTTGGAGGTGAGCCACTATTTATAGGGGCTAAAAAACTGTCTGTCAGGATACGGCGGTTGTTAGCCTTAATTATATTAAGTCAAACAAGAATGTTATCGGTCTTAGAAAGTCAAACTAGGTCTTGTATTGTAATAGGCTAGTCGGGTTCAACGGGCTTGGATTGTAATCTAATATTGTCCGTGTTTCGGGCTCAAAGCCCAAGTTAAACCAAGCCCGGCCCATTTAGAAGCCCATACGCCTCACTTAAGGCAAAAGGGTATAAATATCCCTTCACCACACTTGGTGAAGGGTGTTGGTTACTTTTCTATCTTTTGTAACTCTCCATTTTCTATCTAATCTTCTTGTTTCTCTCTCTACTTTCTCTCTCTAAGATTCCATCTTATTTTCTAGCATCTTGGTATAGATTATAGTTGTGTAATGGATTAAACTAGTGGGATACATGTGGGTCTACTCGCCAAAGGCGGTGTGTAGTGTTTGTTTTGTGTGGAATTCGGGGTTAGTTGGTTATATTTTGGTTCCGGAAAAAAAGCAAAGAAAAAAAAAAAATCAAACTTTGATCTTTGTTTCGTGGTTTAAAGTGTTAAAGACTTGTACTTTCAGGCTTAGATCAATTCCTTGCATCATTACTAGGTGCGTTTTATCTCATTTCGTAGTTATAAGGAATAGTTTGAAGATTTTTCTTGGCTGCCGTTTTTGCCTTTCTGAAGGAGTATTAGTCATTGCATTTAGATCAGGACCTCGTTGCGTTTTGTTATATTCGTTGCGTTTTGATAAGACTCGTTGCGTTTTGATAAGTTTCGTTTGCATTTTGATCTGACTCAGTTGCGTTTTTGATAATATTCGTTGCTTGCGTTTTGATCAGACTCGTTGCGTTTTGATCATACTCGTTTGGCGTTTTGTCACAAGTTGATGACCCTCACATGAATTTTGATAGAGAAACCTTGCCCAATTAAATTTCTTGATTGCGTTTTTTTGACATAGACTCGTTGTGTCTTGACCAAGAATCGTGCGTTTTGACCAAGAATCGTTGTGTTTTGACCATGAAATTCGTTTGCGTTTTGACCAAGACTCGTTTGCGTTTTGACCAAGATATCATTAGCGTTTTGACCAAGGAAATCCGTTGCGTTCTTGACCAAGAAGTGTTGTGTTATGACCAAAATTCGATTTATTGCTTTTTTGCTCATGCTCACTGTGTTTTGGTCAAAAGTCACTGCGTTTTGCTCTTGAGTTTTATCTACAAGTTGAGATTTGCTCCTGCGTTTTGTCTATTGAAAACCTATGTTTTATCTATAAGTTGAGGTCGATCGGCGCATCAGGTGGTATTTGACCGAATTTAGGAATCTATTAATCACCGTTTAATCAAAACATAACAGCAAGACAAACAAACTTCAAGGACTAATTACAAGGTCTTTGAACTTTATTGGACATAAAAGGACAATATCAACACAACAAACACTACAATCAATTACCAACAATCAACCTTAGTCATACTTGAAATGTCAATTAACTATTCATTCACGGTTTCTTCTTGATTTTGTAAAAATCCCGCGACAAAGATACGATTTCTTTTCTCGTTTTAATCAAAGATTTGTAAATCCAGTGAACGTTAATTCATTTTAAAAACTACAATCTATCAATTATTAAACACTTTTTAAGTTACCGATATCCTTTACAAAACTTCCATCAAATGTTCAAAATTAAAATACCAATTTAGCAAACTCATTTCATCAATTGCTCTTCAATAATGTATCATGGGAAGCGGGTAGCAAAGTTCGTCCACCATTGTTAGCACCGGGTATTTATGTTCATGTGGAAAATCCAGAATCAAGAGATACATTGGACACTAAACCTAACAGTGAACTCATCACATTTATCTCTTTTTTAAAAATCCACCATAACACGTATCATTGGGCTGTGAAAATAGTTCCAGTTGCTGAAGGTAGGTTCTGAAACAACTAACGGACGGTATATGAGAACTACAAGAATGTTTCACAAGACATTACCGGGCATCAAATGAATGCCAAAAGTGAAGCGTTCAGATCATTCTCATCAAGGATAGGTAACGATATACTACTCTACAGTTGAGCTTGTCCGAATGCATGTGAAATGTGGAAAGCCATTGAAAGGTTGAACTAGGTGAATCACTCAATGTTCAAGATCTGAGACCAATTTATATGGGGTGTTTGAAAATTTTCAACATAACGGGATGGTGATTCACTTGAATCGTAATTACTTCACGGTTTTACAACGATGATGAATGAGGCTTGTCCAAAATTTGATGGCAAGTTACTAATCATCAAGTGAATGTCCAGAGTCTTACTTCAACTTACAACAGAATGGCGCAAGGTTTTGGACACTTGTTAAGCAGGGTCAAAGAGATGAAGACTGTCTCCTTCACAAGCTTTCTGACATTCTGAAGCAACACCAGAATGAAGTCAATGTGATAAGAACTGAAAGGACTACGAACGTACAGCTAATCACTTGCAATTGAAATTGATCAACTAACACGTTTACAATCATCAAATCCACCTACTCAAATAACAATCATATTCCTCCACCAGATCGCAATTAGGTTGACAGGAAAAAGAGGAAAAGCAATTGTTACCTCTCTTCTGTCCTTCTTTGATCCTGAACCGCTACGGGTATGAAGATGAGGAAATGTCAAAGGAAAAGGAGATTGACAAAACTCATGCTTTAATTTCTCTATCGTTCAGAAAATACAAACCTACAACAACTACTTCGAAAACTTTATCAAACACAAGTCGAGCTAATCAAGATAATTCTCCAAGAATTACCAGGGAACTGGGTTTGATCAATCACGAGGGCAGTCTAATGTTGCTGGGGTAGGGGAAAATGTTAGGTACTCAGGTTGTGCAAAAGTCTAGGATTCAGTGTTTATAACTGCAAGGATATGGGCTGTTTCAACGGGAATGTCAGAAACGTAAGAGCAAAGGATTGCAGCTTATCACAAGGGAAAAGATGTTATTATGTAAACAAGAGACAGCTGGGGTTCAGTTGAAATGCAGAACAAGCTGTTTGGAAGGATGATACTGGTGATAAGTCTGATGATCAGGAATTGGAAGCACATTATATGTACATGGCACAACTTTAAGAGGTTACTCCTAGTCAGTTGGAACCAATCTAGACCATTCTTTGATGATGACGCCAATGCGTATGGTAAAAAATATGACACACTATAATGTGTTTGCCATGGAAAATGAACATCTCTGAGCAAACCTGAATTTAGTAATTGTCATGATACGTTCTGGGGAACATGGTGACACCAATTTTCATATTGATTACATTTCGATATATGTTATGATAGTGTTCAGGATGACTAGGATGAAACTGATGATCTTGATCAAGAACGTGATTTTCTTGCTTCTTTAATTCAGAAACTAAAATGTGAAATTAATGAGAGCAAAAACCGAAATAAATTTTTGGAATCATCAAACAAGGAGTTAGTTGATAATTTGAAAGGTGAAATTGAGGATTTCAAAACTAAGAATAAAAGTTTAGAATCATCAAATAACCATTTCAAAGAAGCAAACAATGAATGTCCCATGCGGAACTTAATAAATATATGATGTGAATATGCGTCAAAGGTGGAATTGATGTGCAAAAGCTAAAGGGATTTATTGTCATACAAAATCGATTTTGAAAAGTCATTCTAATGCATATACTCAAAAATAAATGATGTATATCAAACGTATTTCGGATATGTAAAAGGAGCTTTGTGCAATCAAGAAACCTTCTCCATAATGTCACAAAGCAAAAGTGGCTTCAGATTAAGCTTTACAAACTCGCGAAGACAAGGAACTTGTTAAAGTCATTGCTTTAGAAAACAAAGTCAAGGTTTGATGAATGATTTCGTATATAATAACCGGTCCAATTCTGGTCAAATTAATGAATATGATTTATACATATATGTTAAAAGAGTTTGCAAAACCTGAGTTCCTCAAGAAAGCTCAAAGAGCGAATTCCT
The DNA here is from genome assembly GCA_026074375.1 of Tanacetum coccineum. Taxonomy (NCBI): domain Eukaryota; kingdom Viridiplantae; phylum Streptophyta; class Magnoliopsida; order Asterales; family Asteraceae; genus Tanacetum; species Tanacetum coccineum. Next base: position 71,867 of record BQNB010000520.1, on the reverse strand, counting down.
CGTCTAATTGATATTGGTTGCTAGAAATGATTATCTCTGCGTTATGTTTGACCCTTGATTCTGAAGAAAACGATCGATCTTGTAAAAGAACGTCGATCAAATTAAGGATTTTAATCAGACAGCTTGATTATGATCAGTTGAATAATTTTATGATTTGTTTGTTCACAACGGGAAAGTCAGTGAACAACACTATTTTCCAAAAACGTCAAAGATGAGTCATTCATTTTCTAATAGGGGAATTTTCCAAAGAGTCTTTTCATAAACAAACAAACTTTGTTAGAAAAACGATGGTATGAATGCCATTCCTTGGCTCAAAGTGTAAAAGCTCTAAAGACGTTTCAAGTAAAAGAGTGTTGACACGATTTTGAAAGAGTGAACGTTGCAAACTAAACAATTGTCAAAAGAAACATATTTTGGTAACATCGATCCTTTCATTCAAACACAATAGGCTGGGAAATTTTTGGCCCCCAAATTAGCAGACTCAATACGGACTTAGAAAATTTTCACTTGGTTTGAAGAGGAACATTGTTGCTTGATTTGAGATACTTTATTCTCTTGAACATGAAGTAGACACTCTCAAATTCAAACTAGAAACTCAAAAAAAAAACACAGTTTTTGATGAAATCGAAGTACCCGACTTTCAAAGGAATATTACTTATGTGAAAACATAATTGCCCCCCACCAACCCGACCCCCTAATACTTGGTGTGTACACTGATTCTGGATGATTTACTAATTTGCATGTGATTAACGTAGGAAACCTGGGGAAAATGTGAACATCTTGAAAAAGAGCTTTCAAAAAGTAGAACAATGTCAAAGAGTTTTGAAGCACTTTAGAAACATGCGATTAATCTTGAACTTTATTTACAACAGTGCAAAAAAAAGATAAAAATGACATAAGTCTTTCAAAGAAATTCAGTTCAAACGTATTTTCTGAAAGAACGTTGTGAACGAGTATTGTGACATTCAAAGACTTGAAAGCTCAATTAACAAGACAAGAATTGCAATAGTGGTTGAAAAACTCATAGAAAAGATGAAAGGTAAATCTGTGATGGAAACTAAGTTTGAAAAATCATCGGTTTTTCGACAACAGACTAGCATGCTTTTAAAAGTTAGAGACTATCATTTTAGGTAAACCAGCTTCTTTTCAGATTCTTCTTGCAAAGAAGATGTTCTCAAAGTCAAGGCCAGTTACCACAAAATGTGTCTAATGATTTTTTCAAAACCTGTCATGCACAGATTTTGCCCAGAAATATGTTTGCCAATTGTCAGAACACAAATGTGATTGCACCCAAGACATGTTTAAAGGCAACCAAAGCCTAATCAAACTCTTGAAAAAACCTTCAGTTGCATGTCAAGGAATTTAGGAAAACCTAAACAAACGCGTGTCTTTCTCTACAGGATTAATTCCCAATACTTGTGTACGCAGACCACAGCTTAAGGGGGAAAAAAAAAAAAAGGGCCGTCCACCCCACCTCCCATCCCACCACCCCACCCCCACTCACCACCCCTATATCAACTGGAAGATAGAGTCTTGTCTAACACATAGTTCAAGGGATAAAGGAGCAAAAATGTAGAAGACCACCTTAGGATTTTATGTTTTCTATTAATTAAAACAAATGCTTTCGGCAAATGTCTGTAACTGCGTGTAAAGACAGTTTGAATGCTAAGACCTTGAATGTTAACTTTGTCTGTGTTACTTATGGAAAATGTGTGATGAATGAAAATCATGGTTTGTGTGTTTTACATTATATCAATGGCGTGAATTCTAGGACTAGACAACCAATGGCTTTTAATCTGTGCCTTTATTTGTAATAGCCTAACTTCAAAAAATCCCCAAATACACCTACTATGTCAAAATCCCAGCATAATGTGAACCAATCTGTTTGCAACTTCGTAAGAAAACGTTTGCAACAGACTCCCCCCAAAATGGGGACAAGAAATCTAGAAACATAACTAGGAAGTTATATGAGCAAGTTAGTAAGACATGCAGTTGGTGGTATCCTAAGTATACTCCATCCGGATATAATTGGAAACCTAAGTCTCAAAAAGGAAATGTTAACCCAAACATTAGTATGCCTCTAGGAAATGCATCTAGAACTGCTAATATTTTGGAACATAAGACTCCTAGGTGTTCCACTGTGTCCAATACTCCATTGTCTTCTAATTCTTTTGCAGCTCGTAGAGATAATTCTATTCATCGTCGACTCTGGGTGCTCAAAGCACATGACCGGAAATCTCAAACTTCTAACTAATTTTGTGGAGAAATTTATGGGAACGGTCAAGTTTGGAAATGATCAAATTGGCACTAATTCTTGGCCTGAACGAGGTATTCCGTGGTCCTACACCACGCACGGTTATATTATCTCTGGTACCGGATCGCCAGATTCGCCCTCCCAAACCCAGGTCTCGCTGCCAGATGCTCCGGCCCCGATCATACCAATTCTCTTAGTCTCATTCACAGGATGAAAATCCCCTTCCACCTCCAACGGTGCAAAAAAAACCTCTAGGCTACTTCAGGACAACTAGTAACCGGCATACCGGAGTTATACATCAGGATAAACATATCGTAACTGAGGTTAAGGCTACACACGGGAAATTAGGTGCTAACATACAAACTAGGTGACACGCACTAATCTTGCCTCATTCACTGGAAGGTATTTATTACTATAAACCGAAGGCGGTATAAACGAAATAGAGGGGCCACGGTAGCTCTGGAACTGACAGTCGGTTACTTAACTACGCAAAACACTCCGGCACCTAACCCCGAACCGTACCTTAAGTCGTAAAGACAACATTAATCCCTTTGAAAATACAACACACTATCTGCACAACCCGCCTATGCTACAGGGAGGACATACCTACTGAATTCGATCGGTTTACCCTTACAACCAACTTAGGGCTTACAATCTCCCACTATCGGATACAGGCATTCGAGGTTCGCACCAGTCACCAAAAGGCCAATCATCAACAGTCTAACACCTCCCAGCCACATAGGAAGTCACAGGAGACGGAATACAACCTAAATAAAACGAAAACCAGACCCAAACAAAGGTCCCGCCCGGACCGTACCGTGTGGCATCGGAACCGGATTGATTCCCCGGCGCATAATAACAACTCCCGGCAAACTTTACCTACACCTAGATGATGGTACAATCCCTTTCCGCTCCCGTATCCGCGTTTTGAACGCCGATGGCAAAGTAAACGGATAAATTCAAACGGATGATAAACTTTGAAATTATGGGTCAATTTCGGCAAACACAGGAATAATAAAACATACACGAATGGTAAGGGTTCCTAACACAGGCCCCTTAGGGGAATTTTTGCTCCAGACTCGACCCCACCTCTCCGGCGATAAGCCGTTAGGACGTAAATCCTATCGGCTAATGAGAAGGACCGTACGTCCGCTACCTTGGTCAATATATCCGGGAAGCGTAACGAACCCCTAAGCCACCTCCGTCAACCGACCACCCTAGGTCCTTGGAGATTGGTTCAAGGGAACGATTACTATCAAAAGGGGTTATTACGTCAAGGGGCTTATCATAATTTGATTCTCAGTTGGTTAATTTTTCTTGATGCGGATTTGGAAGTTGCTTTTCGGAAGTCTACATGTTACATCCGTGATTTGAAGGGAAATGATCTTCTCACAGGTTCATGTGGTACATATCTTTATTCCATCACTCTTCAAAATATAACAACTCCCAATCCAATTTGATTAATGGCTAAAGCAACATCGTCTCAAGCATGGTTATGGCATCGTCGTCTATCTCATTTAAACTTCGACATCATAAACTTGCTTTCAAAGAATAATATTGTGAATGGCCTTCCAAAGCTGAAATTCGTCAAAGATCATCTATGTTCTTCTTGTGAGTTGGGGAAAGCAAAAGAAAAGTCTTTCACACTTAAGACTACACGGAGCTCAAATAAGACGGGTTTCAACTTCTACACTGGACTTATGTGGTCAATGGCGGGGTAGGAATGCATTAATGGAAAGAATATGTTCTCGTGATTGTTGATGACTACTCCCGGTATACTTGGACTCACTACTTGAGGTCCAAAGATGAAACACCTGGAGTTCTCATTGATTTCCTCACACTTGTCCAAAGAGGACTTCATGCTCAAGTTACAACAGTTCGAACTGACAAAGGCGCGAAATGTCTTATATAAATCTCTTCAGAAATTCTTTGCAAATGAGGGAAATCAGACATAAAACGTCAACTGCTTCAACACCTGAACAAAATGGGGGCGGGGTTGTGTCGAAGACAAAACCGTTACTCTTGTTGGGTGCTGAACATGCTAAGTTGCCGATAAAAAGTTCCTTTGTTCTTCTGGGCTGAAGCAATAATTGCAACAGCTATGTTTACTACAAACCGTTCATTGTTAATTCCTCGTCATGAGTGAAAACTCCTTATCATCTACATCAATGCCGTTTTAAACCGTCAGTCAAGTTCCTTCACACTTCTTTCGGTTCTCTTTGCTACATCGTAAGTGATGGTGAAAATCTTGTATGAAAATGAAGGAAATGGTGATGCATGTATTTTTGTGGGTATTTCTACTCAGTCAAAGGTTACAGGGTATTTAAACAAGAGAACACGACTGATAGTTGAAACAATTTATGTTAACTTTGACGAATTGCCTCAGATGGCGTCAGATCATGTCAGTTCTGACCCTGGTCCACAATGTTCGACAACGGTACTTGAAACAAGACAGATTTAAGTCCCGGTCCACAAAGTCAAGAAATGTCCTTCAGTTGGCTAACACTTAGTAAAACGTCAAATGAGCTGGAATTGCTATATAGTCCGATGTTCAGTGAATTACTCAATGGAAATTCTCCTGTTGTGTCAAAGTCTTCCGCTTGTACATGCTGTGATAATCTCGATAAACGACAACTAAACATAACACAAACTCACACTTCTACAACACCGATGTTGCAGATCCACCTCCATTGAACATTCATTCAAACAAATAAATTCCAACTCAAGTTATCAACTTGTCACTGCACCTGAGAACATTACTCAAGCGAATTCGATACAGAAAATGCCATAATTTGCGACGATGTGCGGAATTTATCAACATCTTCAGTACACCGGTACTAAGAACAAGGGGAGACATCGTTCGTTATATTGATTCGTCAAACACCGCTTTACTTTCTATCAACACCTTCCTTATTGCACAACGTTGGCAAAGATCATCATTAGAAAAAGTCATTGGAAATCCTTCTCAATACAGTTAGAACAAGTCCGTAGCGTAGAAACAAGATGGCGAGAGGTGTTCATTCTTGTAATTTTAGGCATCTTTTTTTTTGTTCTCCGTTTAGACTCACGTGAGTCGAACCGAACCAAAGAACATCAATGAAGCCCCCCCCCCCCTTGGCTGGATTATGCATGGATTGAATCAATTGCAGAAGAACTTCCATCAGTTTGATCGATTAGATGTATGGAATTTAGTCGACATACCACTCTGCAAAATGTCATTACTTAAAGTGGCTCTGGAAAAAACAAACGTCGATGAGGAAAAATACTGTCATTTCACAACAAATCTCGTCTTTGTGGATAAGGGATATTGCTAAAATGGAAGGAATGATTCGAAGAGTCATTTGCACCAGTTGCTCGGTTGGAAGCTGTACGATTGTTCATTGTGTATGCTGCACACAAATCATTCACAGTGTACCAAATGGATGTTAAAACAGCATTTCTTTACGGACCTCTGAAGAAGATTGTACGTAACAAAACAGATGGATTTGTTGACCATACATCCTGGACAATGTTTTTACCGTCTCAAGAAAGCAATATCATGGCTCAACAAGCCACCAAGAGTGTGGTATGATGAACTCTCCAATTTCCCGGTATCCAAAGGATTCTTAAAAGGTTCTATTGATCCAACTCTGTTCATAACTAAACATGGGGAAGACATATTGCTTGTGCAAATTTATGTTGATGACATTATTTTTGGTTCTACGAACCCAAAAAAACTTTCAAAAGATTGGAACACTAATGCACTGCAAGTTTGATATGTCTATGATGGGGGTAATAGGAGATTGAAATTCTTTTTAGGGAATCTTCTGGGTCACAAATCTCCTCGTGTGGTATCTTTATAAACAAGCAAGTATGCTCAAGAGTTACTTAAATAAGCATGGCCTGATATGACCTCATGTGATAGCATTGGTACTCCAATGGCTACAAAACACCTTGATGCTGACTTGAGTGGTACTCCGGTCGACCAAACGAAATATCATAGTATGGTCGGAGCACTCATGTACCTAATAGCAAGTAGACCAGATATTGTACATGCAACATGTTATTGTGCTCGCTATCAAGCAAAACCGACTTAGAAACATCTCATTGTGGTTAAGCGGATCTTTCGGTACCTTAAAGATTCCATTAACATGGGTCTCTGGTATCCGAAGGACACCGGTTTCGGACTAACTGCTTTTTCTTATTTGGATCTGCGGGCTGTCTCGATTCTTTTTTTTTTTTTTTCTTCGTTATTTTTAGTTAACGTAGAGCACATCTTGGTGGCATATAATTTCTAGGTGGTGATAAGTTAGTCAGCTGGTCATCCAAAAAGCAGGACTGCACTTCAATGTCTTCAGCAGAAGCCGAGTATGTTCTGTATCTGCGTGCTACGCACCAAGTTCTATGTTGAGATACTAGCTCACAGATATGGCTTCCACATTTGATAAAATAATATGTATTGTGACTTCAATAAGGCAGCCCCCATAGCCATCTCGTCAATCCCGGTCAGCATTCTATACCAAAAACATACGATGTCAGATTTTCACTTCATAAGAAACAGGTTGAAAAGTGGTATTGTAGAATTATTCTTTGTCGAACTGATAATACCATGTTAGCTGACCTGTTTACTAAAGCTTTATCGGAAGATAGGTTTAAGTATCTTGTCAGACGACTCGGTATGAGATGTTTGACTCCAGATGAACTGGAGGTTCTTTTTTTTTTTTGGCAATTGATTTGCTTGGATCCATCAAACATCAATTTGTAAATATTTTTATTCCTCTCTTTATTTTTTATTTATAAAAAAGATTTTGAAAAAAGAAAATAGAATATATAACCTAGGGAAAACAAAAATATAAAAAATTCGAAAAAGAAAATAGAAAAATATAAAACCTAGAAAAACAAAATACAAAATCAGAAAAATTCAAAAATACCAAAAAGAATCTTCTCGACATGTCTCTTGGAATCGATAACATTTACGTACCTAGAAATGTTGATTAACATCGACACGGGCGTGTAAATGAAGTTCGAACAGGAGTTTCAAACGCTTTCAAAACATGTCATTTCTAAATTTTTCTCAATGACTTATGTACATTTCAGTGCATAACTCGGTCCCGAATGTAATAGGGAAGTGTACGCTTCAGTGCGCTTACTCTAAAATAGAAGAGAAGTCTTCTATCATGTTTTTAAAATCGTTGAACATAATTTTTCAAAAAAAAACTTTCAATGTCAAACTGTCTACAATATAATTTGTGGTATTTTTCCATAAAAAGTGGTATTTGTTAAAATTATGTGTTCAACACTTCCTTCCTCGAATAATTTTCAAAGAATTGTAGTACGCAGAATGTCATTTTATGTGAATCAATTTCTGAGGGGGAGCTTTTTAAAACAAAGCCTTTTAATGTGTTAGATACATCACATAAATGTTAATTTTATGTATCCCAAACAAATTTTGTGGAAATTAAAATGTGGAAAATTAATGTCAATTAATAATTTACATGCTTCACTAAGGCATCTCACTCCCGTCTTTAACATTTGTGGTGTCATATCAACTTTTCATTCCAATGTCAAGTTTTAATAAATATTGGTATCCCTCATATACTGTTGAAGGGGAGCTATCGGAATCTGAATTCATGCCAAATCATGGTAGAATTTTTCATGTCAAATTTTAATCAATTGGTATTTCAAATACTAAGTGTTTTATTATTTAAAATATGGGGAGAAAATGTGATTAAAATATGTTATAGACGAATGTGATCTTTAAGACTCTAAGTGCAATCTTTTACTTCATTGTTGCTAACAGTTTGAATCTCGGAGACATGTGTAGGGGGGGTATTTGGAAAATACAATGTCAGAAAAATGGTTTTTTATGGTTCGATCTTTATACCCAAACAACCTATTAATTTCGCGCGATTATGAAGTCATAAGTGGTTGGTTAGGTATAAGTCTACGTTCTAACAAAACCGAAGGGATCTATCCCATGGACATCCATAGTTAGAAATAGCATGAGCCACAAACCTCATCCCTCCTTAGGTATGATTGGAGAGAATGTGTATAAGGAAGAATGGCCGACTAAGATGAGTAATACTGGAACATCACAAACAAAGGTGTTAGTAATGACGTCTTGGTAAGCATTGAAGGGGTTGAAGAATGAAAAAGAAATGTATGGATAAAGGGTGAAAAGAAAGAAGCCCTCCTTACACCTTAGGCAGAAACCGGGTCAATACATAATCTATCAAAATCACAAAGATGATTGTTGATATTGAAGAAAGTCGTCATGGACCCAGTGATGCAATGCACAACCCTTCCCAGCCATTCGAGTTTCTCTCAAAAGAAACTTGTCTCATTTGTCACGGAGATACACACGTTATCTATTGACATCTCACTCCGAGATTGTTGATATTGAATAGGTGGCAGTCTGCTCCAGCCTCCGATTACCAAAACCAAAAGTGCACAAATCGAGTCTAGAGCCAAGAAGAGATCAAATTATAAATCTCATTAGGACACAATGTCAAAATACACTTGTTGAACACCATAAAGTTCACAAGCTGTAACAAAGAGTCCTACGCATTATCCTTGAGATCTTGCCAGAACATCTGAGTGATACTTAAGTATTCATAGTGAAGATGGAAATCCTGCTTGAGCCAACATCAAACAAGCTCTTGGTAGGTGACTTGCAAGATTCTATATGAATCAAGCTTGTGATAACTGGATATCAATTTTGGTCCAGTAAATGAATTGACGACTTAATCAGAAAGATAGTAACTATCTGATTCATCTTATCGATGTTATAAGTGTCTGCTTTGAGAATTGTTCCTGGTAATGAGAACATAGCAAAGCATTGGTGGAAATCTATACATCTTTGGTAGAAGATCTACGCTTTGTGCTGGAAACCTGTCAAGGAGATTCTTTGAAGTATACCTGATCACATGTTATAGTATTTTCACTATAAAGCGGGTAACTGCTGAGGTTAATGCCACGGAAGTCAAGTATGAATGACCAAAGCCATATTATTTTTTATTGCTAACTGATCTATTTTCAGGTTTATACGCGGTGTTGCAGCCTCATCCAGCGACGTAGGTTTCATAACCACATGCTCATACTCAAGCTTTTAAAGTCAATCATTCAACGTCAAGATAGTTGATTCTAATCTTCCCCACCATCAAAGAGCCTCAAAGTCAACTAAAGAATCGTATTTTGGGAAGATTGTTAGACTTATAATCATATATGTCAAACAAGAATGTAACAAGTATGAGCATGTTGGTCAAGAGCACAAGTTGATCAAGGAAGTCAAATCAAGATGATTCAAGTCAAGGAGATGATGCAAGATAACGATCTCAAGAACTCAAAGTCAAAAAGATAAAGGCTCAAAATCAAGATCACAAAGCATGAATGAACAAAGCCGTTACAAACAAGACAAGACCATAACAGGCAAAGTATAACGTCAAACGTCATATCTCAATGCCCTCGGTGATACAGATGAGTTTGAAGAAAGAGACCTCAACATTGGGGGAGATTGTTAGCCTTAATTATATTAAGTCAAACAAGAATGTTATCGGTCTTAGAAAGTCAAACTAGGTCTTGTATTGTAATAGGCTAGTCGGGTTCAACGGGCTTGGATTGTAATCTAATATTGTCTGTGTTTCGGGCTCAAAGCCCAAGTTAAACCAAGCCCGGCCCGTTTAGAAGCCCATACGCCTCACTTAAGGCAAAAGGGTATAAATATCCCTTCACCACACTTGGTGAAGGGTGTTGGTTACTTTTCTATCTTTTGTAACTCTCCATTTTCTATCTAATCTTCTTGTTTCTCTCTCTACTTTCTCTCTCTAAGATTCCATCTTATTTTCTAGCATCTTGGTATAGATTATTGTTGTGTAATCGATTAAACTAGTGGGATAACATCGGTCCCAGATATATAAGGGGCCGCCGGATAATTAAGGGGGCCGCCGACCGAATTAAGGGACCGCCCCGAAGGTGACCGGCATTTGCGACCATACAACGCCTCAAAAGGTGCCGCCTTAATACTTGTATGATAGCTGTTATTGTAGGAGAATTCTATTAAGGGTAAATGTCTGTCCCATCCCTTCCCGAAATCTATCACACATGCTCGGAGCATGTCTTCCAATGTTTGGATAGTCCTCTCACTTTGACCATCTGTTTCGGGGTGATATGCCGTACTCATATCTAATTGAGTTCCAAAAGCTTCTTGAAGAGATTGCCAGAATTGGGACACGAACCTACCATCGCGATCAGAGATGATCGAAACAGGCACTCCATGTCTCGACACCACTTCTTTCAAGTATTGCCTGGTCAGTTTCTCCATTGAGTCATTCTCCTTTGCTGGCAGAAAATGAGCAGATTTAGTGAGTCGATCGACTATAACCCAAATCATATCTTGCCCACTTGCCGTTTTTGGTAACTTTGTCACGAAGTCCATAGTTATGTTTTCCCATTTCCATTCAGGGATTTTTGGTTGTACCAATAGACCGGACGGTTTTTGGTATTCTGCTTTAACCTTTGCGCAAGTCATACACTTTCTCACATATGTGGCAATTTCTGCTTTCATGTTGGGCCACCAGTATAGCTTCTTCAAATCTTGGTACATTTTGTCCGATCCAGGGTGGATCGAATACTTTGACTTATGCGACTCGTGCATAATCAAAGCTCTCAAGTCACCAAACAGTGGTATCCAGCTTCTATTCTTCAAACACAACGTTCCATCTGCACGTGGCTCCAGATTCTTAATCATGCCATGCAAATCTTCTGTTCCGTAATTCTCTTCTTTTCTCGCCTCAACCTGAGCATTCAAGATCCGCGCAGGGAGGTTCAAACCGATTGTCATAACCAAGGCTCGAACTCGTAGTGGCTTAGGTCTACTCTTTCGGCTCAACGCATCAGCCACCACATTCGCCTTTCCCGGGTGGTAACGTAACTCGCAGTCGTAGTCACTTAACAGCTCTAACCACCTACGTTGTCTCATATTCAACTCTTTCTGATCAAGAATATGTTGCAAACTCTTATGATCAGTGTACACAACGCACTTCGTGCCGTAAAGGTAATGTCTCCACATCTTGAGAGCGAACACCACAGCTCCCAATTCCAAATCATGTGTCGTGTAGTTCTTCTCATGGATTTTTTGACTTTTAGGGTCTGGCTTGATTTTAAAACGACCATCTAAAGCACGTTTCATTATTCGGACTCTAAGCATTTTTGATGTAAAACGATCATTCCTGGACAAACTTTTTAGTTTTGACCTGAGACCTGGGGAAACAGTCAGAAGTTGTCTGAATGCCTACGCAAGATTTTAGAATAAGGGACGAAGTACCCGCACCAAAAATAATTAAATTTCATTTAATTGTGGACATTTTATTATAATAAGAATATTTAATAGAGTATTTTAACATTTTATTCAGTGGACGTTTGTTGAGACGCAAATATTCGAGTAATGATCCTTCTACGGAAGGGTTTATCTAGAAATATACAAAAATAAATAATAAACGTTTTAAATAATAGTTTATAGAACTACCGTTTACTAAATTTAGTCGATGTGAATATCATTTTTATCAGAAAAATGATTTTAGAAAAACAATGCGAAAGTTTCGTGACTTGTAATTCCGTTAAGTCGCTCAAACGAGTCCCGATACCGTTATTTAACGGAAAGTTACACTTTTGGTCCTTTGTGTGAAATTATATTACACATATTAAATTAAATTATTTTAACTTGTCACATTTAGTTAAAGTTTAAGTATTATATTAAAAGTTTATATATTTTTCTTTTCCCATTCCATCTTTATACACACACATATATATAAAACACTCTCTCTTCCCCAATTATCCGGCCACCACCCACCGCCGGCTGCCGTCGGAAAACTTTTCCGGCGGACTTTTCCGGCCAACTCCAAAAACTCTCCTCATCACCGGATCTATTCGATCCCCACACCCACTCTCCTCCACGCGCCTCCCCCATCCCCCCCTCCGCCTGTCTCAGTCGCCGCTGCCACCCTCATCATAACATCATCATCATCATCTCCACACCACCATAACAACCTCGTCACCACCATCCCCGCTGCCACTTATCACCACCGCGGCTGCTATATCCACAGCCGACCACCAACGCCATCACCACCTCTACGCCGCTGCCCCACCACCGCAAGCCATCATAAGGGTGCGGCTGGTGTGTGTGGTTTTCATAAATTAGGGTGCGTTCGGCTTGGGCTTGGGACAGCCGCACACACGCGGGTTGCATGTGGTTTGTTATTTCCCTCATCACGGGTGCGATTTGGTTATATTTAACACCTCAAGGTGAGTCTTGGGTGGTTTTCACCAGCAAGGGTGCGTGTGGAGTTATTGAAGCAGCAGCAAGGGTGCGTTGGTTTTCGTGGAGTAAACAAGCTAGGGTGTTTGTATTGCAAGAAACAGCCGTTCAAGCGTGTTTTGGATGGCTTTGTATCAGTTAGGGTGCGTTTGGTTTGTTGTCACCGCGAAAGGGTGCGTTTGGCTGTGCTAAAAAGCACATTAGGGTGCGTTTGGGATGGCTGCGAACAACCAAGGGGTGTTTGGGTTAGGGTTTAACAGCCAAGGGCCGGTGGGTTTAGCATAAAACAGTCAAGGGAGTGCGTTTGGGTTGTTATAATTTGATAGGGTACGTTTGTTGATGTCGTAGCAGATTAGGTTGTGTTTGGGTTACGCAGCTTTGGGGCGTTTGGATTAGGTTCAGTAGCCGAAGTAGGGGTGGTTTGTTTGGACTGTGTAACTGCAATAAGGGTAGTTTTGTTTGGGGGTTGGGCTGGAGGTGGAGTGACGTGGTGATGTTGTGAGAGATGGCTTTATGTGTTTGGTATATATAAATGGAGTAATAAAAATTAAGGATTTCACATCTATAAATCTGCTATATATTATACCGGGATCTAAATGTGGTATTGGGTTAAATAAAATACTTTATTTATTATTTTCGTTTTGTCGCTTTATAATAACAGTTAAGGGATGTGTTTGGGTTCTAAACATGGTTTGATTTAAGTAAGGAAAATGATTATTCACTTTTGTTAATATGAAAACGTTAAATAATAACGAATGGGTCATGCCGAGCTCGTTTTATACATCGCTACACTTAGTAAAACTTTTACAAAACCTACTTGCGTACTATTATCTTGAATTGTCGCTAAGAACGTTAATTAGTGGAAGACACGATATGATCTAAACGTAACTATGATTTTAGAAATTTTTATTTTAGTCTTATCCACAATACTTTAAATCGTGCGTTTATTTGTCTAAAGGAACTTCCCTGATAAACAGTTTAGGGGATATTTTGGGCACGTGTCGATCTCTTCTTGGGTCATTCTTATTTAAATTAATCTTTCTTATATAATACTGGGAGTATTATATTAACGCGGGTCCATTTTATTTACCTTGACACCTGTGGTCTGTAATAATGTCGTGTATTATATACGTTGCAGAGTTTATTCTTTTAGTTGTGGATTTCATGTTATAAATTCAAAGTTATGAATTATATACATCGGTCATTTCTTATTAGTAATATATACGGAATATATTACCACTGCGTTTTTACTTCGTGTATATGTTTATTTATTTATCCAATCCACCAAACCCTATTACAACATCAAATCTAAATAATTGTATCACATGACGCGATGATGTAATTCATCCATCGGGAATCAACATAGAGATTGGATTGCCTGGCTGTGAGCTCTTAGCCGTTAGGACTAGTTGCAAATTCTTGATCGATGCTCGCGCGAGCAGTTTTCATTTTGTTTGGCGCTTAATACGCGCGTTCTCTGCTATGTTTCTTCCATCATCGATTTTGTGAGTTTATAGCCCCTCCTCTTTCACTTGGTTTACATTTACTTTACAAATCTCGAGGGCAGAATACATTGCTCATACAACTTGTTTAACTATTCATTGTACATATCTTTTACATATTTTCTACACACTTGGTTTATTACTGGATCTTTGCAATTCATTATCACCTTGCGGTTTCTTACATTGGCATATATCATTTGCATACTGTTTACGCTAATATTGTTTACAGCTCAATTTCGAACTCAAATCTACTTGATTTTTATCACCCTCTTCTTCCCTACTTTGGATTTAAGCGTACTCAAGCTATTTACGAAGCTCAACAGTTAATTTTTATTGGACACAAAGTGTTTTGGTTATCATCTCCTGCTTTAAATGTGCCTATAGTATCATAAACCCACATTACACATTATCAGGAACTGTCAATTTCTTGACAGGAGGACGGTTGGAGGAAGGAGCGATTGTTATAAATAGATCTATTTGGGATCTGACATCTGTTCGGGGTTTTGACAGTACTAAAACACGAATTCACTAATGTCGGAACAATTTAGATGTACTGGGTCTTGAACATCTACACGGGGCACGATTTCGTGTATTAATTGCCTGCATACATATATTTTCGGCTTCAGTTCATGAGCTCTAGACGCTATAGTTAGATATACAATTATGTGTGTATGTATTTGTTATAGTAGTAGACCCATACATGTTTGATATCAACGATTTCACTGCCGACTTACTTATTGAACATCTACACTATTTTGAACACATTACATTATATTGCGGCAAAGCAATAAAAACAATTACAAACTCTTGTTGGTTTCTACATTTACTTTACAATTTTTGGCGGATTATTATAGGATGATCTCAGATCCATACGCGTTTTATAAATGTCCGGTTTGGATTCCAAAACAATTTACATGTTTTACCCGATACAAAACTATAGGTAGTGATCACTATACTTTATGTGAACTTTTACGCACGCCGTGTTTTCTCAAAAGTGATATAGATGCTTGGCTTTCTCGCGATGTGCAATGGAGTCTAATATTGATCATCAGATCCTTCATTTACGGAAATTTCTACCATAATAATCAAATGATTAAAATCTGTTGGGATATTTTCAAGCTTTTCATTGTGATGTATTTATGGGACAAAGACGTTCTGTCAATCGCAAAGAAATCAACGAGATTACTTTTCAAACGAAGATTTACGAGGTCGCGCGCACTCTGGTATCTTGGCTATTGTATTATGACCCGAGTACGCCCTATGCACTATTTCCGCTGCCGACACATTTTTGGGGGTGTTACAGATTGGTATCAGAGCAAGGTTATAGAGAACTAGGTTGCATATTTTACCCTAGACTATAACCGATCCTCGAAACACGCGCATACATAACTTCATTTTCAAAGTGCATACGTTACTTGCTTATGTGCTTACATTACGCTGTGCAAGTAAGTGCTTATGTGACATCCTAAATGTAGTCTATATGCCTTAATATTTTGGTATATGCACGTTTATTTATATAAGGAGTTATTTATATAATACCAATGCATTTCTTAAGTAATTGTGTGTTGCACAAGGTCTCGCTTATACCTCTAAGCATTGTGAGTTATACAATGGTCTCATTTTACTTCATGCCTCCTCAGCAGCTCTACGTGAGGTCGCGCTTCTACTCCGCTTTCGCGCAACGCCCACGTTATGAGGATTGATATGATAATTGCTATGTTAACAAAGCCCGTCACAGTTCTGTTTACATGGGATTATGTATAAATCTAAGTATTACAAGTCTTGTATGGGCGGGACTTGTAATAGGAGGATTTATATGATAATTGCTATGTTAACTGGTTTATCGAGACTCTTACCTTATTTACTCTAACCGAGTACTCATTAACTGTCTTAAACTCTATGTCGATCTTCCCTGATTGTTTTACTCCCCGTCTCCGAAGACGAGTTTTAAATACTCGTTCCATACTCATTAGAGCATCGGCATCGTTATGTCATTCACCACCTTGAAAACTTTGTGTGTACGCGTGTTATATCAGAAATTATTAAGTAGGATGATTTATAATCTCTTTATTTAAAAGGATTGGGACGCCTCTTCAGTTAAATAAAGAAATTGTAAATCACCGAACCATAAGTTTATCAATTCATTATTTACATAAATTGGGACGCTTCTTTATGCAAATAATAAATTATAAATGAGTGGGCTTAATGGTATCCAATATGACACGAGTATGAACTCGAACCCGCTAATCACCAGAATCCGTCAGCAGGAATATGCAAATGTTTGTGAAGCACAATCGTGTCTTACTACTCAGCAGAATCTTAAGGCCTCACTTGGAGACTACCTTATCACATTCTTAAGTTATTACTTTTGCCGTTGCTAATCCTCGCGATCACGAAACTGTCGTGGGAACTAACAGACTTGTTACACACTTGAGTTAATGGAGTTGATTCGTCCTCAAACTAGCGACTGAGTACCATAATCCGCCGTCTATCGCATAAGCTCTTCCGCGAGCTCCTCCCATTTGTTAAACTTTATTCTGGGAATATTGTTTCTCGAAATGTCCTCATTCTCGGCATCTCATCACCATTTGTTATAGTATTGACGTTATGGTCGCTGCTGTTGGGTCCTGGAGCGGTCCCGACTGATACAACTTTATCCAATAGGCTATGCAACTCCCCTATAAACGAGATAAACACCTATCGACGAAACAAATAGTTGGACTATTCATTTCGGGCCACTAGTAGGAAGACTTAGGTCGCGATACATCCTGGAAATGCCTAGTAAGTTGGGTACTTACATCTATAAGCCACGTTGATGTGAATCATCGAACATTACAGATAGTAGAAACGAGACTCCGTCCTCGGACATTTAGAAACTTATACAAACATACTCACGCGACTACACTTTCTTCTTGAGGTTTTCACTATAATGAGACTTTTCCTATACCGCGGGTATACTAGTCATAAGATCTGTAATGATATATTTTGAGATACCCATTTTGATGGATTGGATATCCTGGTCAACCTAGCCAAAATTTATGGATATTAAGAAATGTCGAAACCTCAGATATTGCTGAATAAAGTTATCATCGTCATGTTCAAATGGCTTAGTAAATCTTGAGTCTTGTTCCTAGTCACACAATTATAAGGGGCTAGAGACACAAAACGTGTCTTACTACTCAGCAGCCATAGAGTGCGTTTGATTTATAAGGACATAGATTAGGGTGCGTTTGGGTTGGCTGTTCCACAGCCGAGGGTGCGTTTGGTTTATAAGGGAGCATATTAGGGTGCGTTTGATTGACTGAATTATAGATTAGGGTGTGTTTGGATGGGCTGTTAACAGCAATAAGGGTGTTTGGTTTGGCAGCTTCTTGATAAGGGTGTTTGGATTGGCAGCTTCTTGATAAGGGTGGGTTTGGTTCGACTGAAACCGCACCCCTGTGCGTTTGGTTTATATAAATGGATAATACAAATTAAAGGATTTCATATATAAATTTATATATTAAACCAGATCTAAATGTGGTATTGGTTAAATAAATACTTTATTTATTATTTTCATTTTGTTTCTATGATAACTGTTAAGGGATGTGTTTGAGTTTACAACATGGTTTGATTTAATTAAGGGAAAATGGTTAACTTTTGTTAATATGGAAAACGTTAAACAAATGAATAGGTCATGCCAAGATTTTTATAAATTGCTACGTTTAGTAAATTTTCACAAATCTACTTTATTTATTTTCTTGAAATGTCTTAGGAATTATTAAATCGTGAAGACCCGATAATCAAACGTAAACTATGATTTTAGAAATTTCATTTATCTAATCCACAAACTTAAAACGTGCGTTTATTTTTATAAAGGAACTTCCTGATAAACCATTTGGGAATATTCGGGCGCGTGTCGAATTATTTGGTTTCTTTTATTTAAATTATCTTTCTTATATAATACTTGGAAAGTATTATATAATTGGACCATTTTATTTTACTTGACACCTGTTGGCTGTAATACATGTCGTGTATTATATACGCTTCGAGTTATTCTTTTGGTTGTGTATCTTGTTATATAATTCAAGGTATGGATTATATACTTGGTCATTTCTCATTATGTAATATATACGGAATATATTACACACTTTGCGTTTACTTTTGATTTATTTATTTAACCAACCACCAAACTATTACAACTTTAAATCTAAATCTTTTATCAACGTGTCACGTTGAGGTACTCATTCATCGGAAAACCAAGTACATCATCCTAGGCTAGTGGGTCATAGCCGTTAAGATAAACCACAACTTCTTGGTCGAGCCGTTTCAGTTTCCGTTTCATCTTGTATTCAATGTGTACATTCCCGCCAATCGTTCTTCATCATCGATGTGAGTTTATAGCCCCTCTTTCACCTGTTTTACATTTACTTTGCAAATCTCGGGGGAGAATACATGCTCAATACAACTTATTTACATGTTCGTTTACAAAGTCTTTTACATACTATTCTACACACTTGGTTTACATACTTGATTTTGCAAATTATTACAAACACAATTACATGGTTGATTACAAACTTGGTTTCATACTTTGTCACATACTCATTTGCATACACGTTTACGAAATTGTTTACATACTCATTACAAACTCAATTACTTGATTTATATCACACTCTTTTCTACTTATGGATTTAAGTACTCAAAGCTATTTACGAATACAATAGTTAATTTTTATTGGACACAAGTGTTTTCGGTTATCATCTCCTGTTTACATGTGCCTAAGTAACATAACCCACCATTGCCCATTATCATGAACTGTTAAATTCTTGACCGGAGGACCGGTTAAGGAAGCGCGAGTGTATAAATAGATCTATTTGGGATTGACATCCCTGTTCGGGTGAGTAGCTCTCACTAGTTTCGACCGTACTGAAACACGAATGCATACATGTCGGAACAATTTGGATGTTTACGGGTTTGAACATCTACACGGGCCTTTATTTGCATTAAATTGCATACATAGATGTCGAGCTTCAGTGTCATGAGCTTAGCGCAACAGTAGATATTATTTATGTGGTACTGTATTTGTTATAGTAGACCCATACATTTTGGAAAATCAACGATTTCACTGTCCATACTACTTATTGAACATTACTAATTTCTGAACACTTTTCATTATATTGCGGCGAAGCAATAAACACTAGACTCTTTTGGTTCTACATTTACTCTTACATTTTTGGCGATTATTATAAGGATTGAAATAATCATACATACTTTATAAATCTTTGGATTCCAACATTTACATTTATACTTACAAAACTCTATGAACTCACCAACTTTAATGTTGACACTTTTAAGCATGTTTTTCTCAGGTGAATTAGATGCTTGGCTTACTTGATGTGCAATGGAGTCTAAAAATTGACAAGATTTCATACTTGGATTTCTACAAATGATCAAATCTCGTTGTGTTGCTTTCAAGCTTTTCATTGTGATGCATTTATGGGACAACTATTATTTTGATTTCAGAAAATCAACGAGATTGTTTTACAAACGACACGTTTAGAGGTCGTTCTCTTGTATCTTGTGCTATTGTATTATGAAGTAACGCCCCCTGACATATTTCCGCTGCGACACATTTTTGGGGGTGTTACACGGCGTATTCAGGGATTTCTTGGAGTAGGGAACACGGTTGATATCTTTCAGAATATTTAATTACTATATCTTGGATACGGCGTATAGAAGTCTTCTGGATATGACGTATAGGTCTTTGTTCTTCGTGGTTTCTTGTGAAGTGCAGGCACAGATATGCCGTATCTTCCTTGATGGATACGGCATATTGGATGTTAGAATAGTATTCTTCAGATTTCTTCATTTAAGTTCCAAAATGCGTGCCTTTTTGCTAATCTTCATAAAGTACTCCATAATTACTGCAATTCTCAAATATAAACGATTAAGTAACAATTCTTGCAATAATTAAACAAAATGGGTAATTTACATGGGATAAATGATGCTATAAAAGTGACGTTATTTGATTTCATTAGTGAACGACACATTCAAATGCGCACAATCAGAAATTGATCATGGGCAAAGATTTTAAGTTTGTACGGTGATGATCAGATTGGATTGGGAATGTTACGATATCAAGGGTTTACTATGTGGAAGGACTTGGACACAACTTATTCTCCATTGGGCAGTTTTGTGATTCGAATCTTGAGGTTGCTTTTTGTCAACACACGTGCTTCATTAGTAATTTAGAAGTGTTGATTTATTGACTGGATCTCGAGGCAACAATATGTATACTCTGTCTCTTGGAGACATGATGGCGTCCTCTCCCATTTGTCTCTTGTCAAATGCCTCAAATACTAAGTCTTGGCTATGGCACTGACGTTTGTCTCATCTAAACTTTGGTGCAATCAACCATTTAGCTAGAAATGGTCTTTTTCGAGGTCTCCTGAAGCTTAAATTTGAAAAGGACCATCTGTGTTCTGCATGTGCAATGGGTAAGAGCAAGAAGAAACCCCACAAACCTAAATCTGAAGACACCAATCAAGAAAAACTCTATCTGTTACACATGGATCTTTGTGGACCAATGCGTGTCGCAAGTGTTAATGGAAAGAAGTACATCCTCGCCATTGTCGATGATTACTCTCAATTTACATGGGTTAACTGCTTAAGGTCAAAAGATGAAACTCTAGATTTCATAATCAAGTTTCTTAAGATGATCCAAGTGCGGCTTAAAATACCTGTCCGAAGAATAAGAACAGATAATGGAACTGAATTTGTTAATCAAACTTTGCGTGAATATTATTAGAAGACTGGTATCTCTCATGAAACATCTGTTTCTCGCTCTCCACAGCAAGATGGTGTCATTGAAAGACGTAATCATACGCTAATTGAAGCTGCTCGCACAATGTTGATTTATGCAAAAGCTCTGTTATTCTTATGAGCAGAAGCAGTTGCTACCGCATGTTATACCCAAAACCGTTCTGTCACACGCCTTAGTCATGGCAAAACACCTTATGAAACTTTTGCATGACAAACTTCCTGACTTATCATTCTTCCATGTATTTGGTGCACTTTGTTATCCGACAAACGATAGCGAGAACTTGGGCAAGTTACAACCAAAAGCGATATTTGGTATTTTCATTGGCTATGCACCCACAAAGAAATCATTTCAAATTTACAACCGACATACCAAACGAATCATTGAAGGACATTCATGAGATTTTTGATGAGATGACTGTGATGGATTCTGAACACAGCAGGTTGGGACCCACACTTCATGAAATAACTCTTACAACAATCAGTTCAGGACTCGTGCCAAACCCTCCTCCTTCAACACCATTTGTACCACCTTTCAAGAATGATTGGGATCTTTTGTTTCAACCGTTGTTTGATGAATTACTCACTCCTCCACCTAGTGTTGATCACCCAGCCCCTGAAGTCATTGCTCCAATTGCTGAAGTAGTTGCTCCAGAACCCGCTGCATCAACCGGTTCACCCTTCTCAAAAATGTTGATCAAGATTGCACCATCACCTAGTAACTCACAAACAACACCCGAAACTTAATCTCCTCTCATTTCTAACAAGGTTGAAGAATAAAATCATGACTTAGATATTGCACACATGAATAACGATCCGTTCTTTGGTATTCTAATTCCAAAAAATGATTCTAAAGCATCTTCTTCAGATGTTATTCCTACTATTGTGCATACTGCTACTCCTAACTCAGAACCGGATTAACAAATGGACAAGGATCATCCTTTAGACAACATATCGGTGAACACGAAAGACCTTTTCACAAGACTCTAACTCCTTGAACAAGCATATTTTGTTGACTGTGTGCCTTTTCACATCAGTTTGAAACCAAAGAACTATAAAGACGCATTAACTCAAGCATGTTGGATTGATGCAATGCAAGAGGAGTTACATGAATTTGATCATCTTGAAGTTTGGGAACTCGTCCCACGTCCAGATAAATTGATGATTATTACTTTATAATGGATTTATAAGGTAAAACTTCATGAAATGGGAGGAATTCTAAAAAACAAGGCTCGTTTGGTTACTCGTGGTTACCGTCAAGAAAAGGGAATTGATTTTGAGGAATCCTTTACTCCAGTGGCTAGACTTGATGTTATTTAAATTTTCCTCACATATGCTGCTCACATGAATATGATTGTCTACCAAATGGATGTTAAGACGACCTTTTGACGGCATTTCTGGCGCGAAGAAGTTTTATGTCGTCAATCAGTAGGTTTGTTGGATCAAGACTATCCGAATCATGTGTATACGCTTAAGAAGGCTCTCTATGGGTTGAAACAAGCTCCACGCGCATGGTACGATCTATTGTCGAAGTTTCTACTCTCTCAAGAATTCTTTAAAGGAACCGTGGATCCCACATTGTTCATAAGAAGACAAGGCAAAGATATTCTCCTGGTATAAATCTATGTTGGTAATATAATCTTTGCGTCTACTACACCTGAATTATGTGACCAATTTTCAAAAATAATGTGTTCAAAGTTTAAGATGTCGATGATGGGCCAAAAATATAATTTTTCTAGGACTACAGATTTCACAAAGTCCCAGAGGCATCTTTTTAAACTAGTCTAAATATGCTCTAGAATCTTTGAAGAAATATGGTATGGAATCTAGCGGCCCCGTGGATACTTTTTCTCCATGGATGGCGACATCTAAAATGGATGAAGTTACACAAGGGAAAGCCGTAGATCCTACACACTATCGTGGAATGATTGTCACCCTTATCTATCTTACAGCCAGTAGACCAGACCTAACATTTGATGTATGCATATGTGCCCGGTATCAGGCAAAGCCTACCGAAAAGCACCTCCATGCTGTAAAAAGGATCTTTAAATACCTACGAGGAACCGTAAATCAAGGACTCTGGTATCTAAAGGATTCTTCTATTGCTCTAACAGCTTATGCAGACGCTGATCACGCGGGTTGCCAAGATACTAGACGATGAGGTACTTTGAATGTATGCAATTATTAGGAGACAGACTTGTTAGCTGGTCATAAAAAAGGCAGAAAAGCACTACGATATCCAGTACAAAAGCTGAATATATTGCCATGTCGGGCTGTTGTGCTCAAATCCTTTGGATGAGATCACAACTTACCGACTATGGCCTTGGATTCAATAAAATTCCAATGTATTTGTGAAACCAAAAGCGCTGTTACCTTATGCCTGCAACAACGTTAACATCTCTGATCAATAGCATATTGACAATCAGATTCCACTTCATCAAGAGCAAATGGAGAGAATGGAGTAGTTAGAGCTTTATTTTGTAACATGGAAGTGAGTATCAGCTAGTCGGACATCTTCCACTAAAGCCCTATGCAGACATAGAATCGAATTTCTTATCAACAAGCTGGGAATGCGGTTTTACGCCGGAGACTCTGGAACAATTGGCAGATGAAGTTGATGAATAGTGGTGGCATCTATTCAAATATCCTGTATCATATGTATATATATTAAAACCATAAAAACCAAAAAGATTTTTCATTTTTCAAATTTTTACAAAAACAAAATACAAAAATATAAAATTATTAAAACCAAAGAAAAAATCAAAAAAATTGAGAAAATACAAAAAAAGGTCATAATGGCATGTCTTCTGAAAGTCGATAACATTTACGGTCTTAGAAATGTCATTCAATAATGATACGAGGCTGTAAATGAAGTTCGAGCAGAAGTTCCAAAATGTTTTCAAAACATGCCAAAAATGGCTTGCTATTATTTCAGATAGCAACCCGGTCTTCATCTTAAAGGCAAGTATTCGGTCAAAAAGGAAATTTGACCTCTCGACGGGAATTTATTCTTGGGCATGGTCTACTTTATGACCATGCAAAGGCTTGTGTTTACTTTGCAACATAACCCGTGCTTCCTATATCATCCTCAACCCGTGTTCTATATTTCATAAGTGTACGATGTCAGTGAGCTTAGGTGTTAAAATATAAGAGAAATCTTATTGTTTTTGGTAAAAAGTTGTTTAACAATGAATCAGTGTCTCAGTAATCACAAAAAGAAAGATTTTCAAAGACCATTCGACTTCTCAAACAAAGACTACAGCTCTTTAAATAGAAAACGGGTCATCATTTGAGGGGGAGAATGTGTCATCTAATAATCTTTTAAAACGGTCTTTTAAAATAAGTCATGGAATAATAAACGATAATAAAGTTTTGGATAATGACGGATAACAATTTCAAGGGGAGTTAATTTATATTAACTACAAGTGCTTTAGATGTCATTTGTTTCAAACTTTAGGGACTTATTTGCACTTTGAGCTTAGTGTAATTAGGCTTTTTTTTTTAATTACATTTCGATCAAATATTTGGCCACACCCTCATAGGTTTGTAAAAGACTTAGGAATGCTTGGAAATACTTTCATAGTTTTAAAAGCCTTGAAGTTGATTCTCACGGGATAGATCTAAGCTTAGTTATACCTCAAACACGATCTCGAGTATATGTGCGTACAAGGTTTTGCTGATTCCGAGGTATCGAAACCAGCAAGGGGGAAGGAGTAGATGTATACTTGATAGTGTCTTTGGCCTTCTTTTGAGGTTAGCTTCTTTTGTCTTTTGAGGTTAGCTTCTTTAATTTGTTGGCCTTTTTTTGACCTTTTGGGTGCTATATTTCAATTGAATGGTGGAAGTGGACATCTCGTCATTAGTCAGTATGCATCATTTGAGTCCCCAGGGGGAAGTGTTGGGAGTATAATTATTTAAAACGTGAGAAGAGTTCTGTCTAATTCAATTAATGTTTAATGTTTTACCTGACCGGGAATCTCTAAGCTTTTTTCTTATATTGAGTAGAACAATATTTTGATAAAGAGGTACACATAGGTATGTGATTCCTTTAGATTGTCAGTATCCTGTATAGGAAGAAAGTCTTTTCCGAGACTTAAAATTGACTTTGGAGTTACAATTTCGACTATTTAGAGTGAATAATTGTGGACATGAGGACTTTGTTGACTTGGTGTTTCATTTTTATATCATAACTATCCTGTAGAGAGAAATGCGCTCATTCGGGACTTAATTGACCTTGGTGTTGCGGTATCAAATTCTTGAAAGGGTTTTAATTGCGTACTTCGAATATCTAGGCTTTATACATCAAGATACTTGGGGATGCAGCTTGCAAAAAAGTTTGATCTACTCAAGAAAGGAAATACTGGTTTAGGGGGAAGCTAAGACACCATCAACACCGAATCACCAACCACACAAGCTTAAGTTAATATGATCTGAATTATTTATATCGAAGTTTAAAGAATGACTTTCATAACTTGGAATGGAAAGTTGAAGCGATACGGGAAAGAAGCTTTGACAGAAGAAAGATCAGATTGATAATTCTTGAAAGAAGAAGTTAATGAGGAGCTTTAGAAATGTGTGGGTGGGAGATTGTACGAAGGCGACCTACAGCGGCGACAAAAAGACACCATAGGATTCTATCTTATGAATGTTCTCTTCTTTCAGGTCAAAACCCTTGTCTTATAATCTTGTGAAATATATATAGTGTAGCTTTAATGGTGATTCTAAGGAGTGCTCGAGTATAAAAATTTTCATGTTTTTCTTAGTTAAATTCATAAGTTTTTCAAATTTTTGTACTCACATGTCTTTATATTCCTCAAATATTGAGGGGGGGGAGATTAAAGTTCCTGTTAGATATTGTGTAACATTTTGTCCCTGAACGTTTAATCAATTGATATCCAAAATATCAAGGGATTAACATTTGGATTAAGGGAGAGAATATGATTAAAACTAGAAAATGATTAATTTGTATTGAATGTGATTAGTTAAAATGGAACTCAATGGCACTCCACACTTAGTATGTTACTCGATTACAATGACATGTTAAGGGGGAGTTTTTAGTGATGATGAAAACTCTCAAAGTGTAATCCTTTTAATATTTTATATCAAACACTTTGATGAACTTTTTCAATGATTTTGGCTTCGATTAATGATGGAATACCTGAAAGACCGACAAGTGTACTAATTTAGGAGTTATAGGTGGTTAGGATAGTATTCAAAATCTCATGATCATCCAGAAAGAACCGGACGGGGATCTCCCCAGGGATATCCACTAGTTAGTGTAGAAGTCGCTTAGGTTATGAACAAAGGGATGAAAAAAGTGAGAATCGAGTATAATGCGACTGGAGATAGATGCTAAACATGGAAACAAACCCACCAAAGGGTGTGAGTTATGAAGTCTCGGTAAGCATTGAAGGGGTGGAAGAATGAAAAAGAAATGTAAAGATAAAGGGTGAAAAGAAAGAAGCCCTCATTATGCTTAGGCAGAAACCAGGTCATAATAATCTTTCGGAAACACTAAGTTGTTGTTGACATTTAAAAGATTTAGGGCCCATTAAGAGTCCAAGGACCATTTGTGTAATTTTTGAAAACTTGAGGGACTAAAGTGGTAACTTTTAAGGTTTTGTCCTTTTGTGAGGTTGACTTCTGTTGACCAAGGTTGACTGGAAGTTGACCATAGCTTTGACTTTTTGAGTTTTCCTGGCTTCGGCTTTGCATCTCTGGCTTCTTTTGTGCTCTTCCGTTTCTCGTGTTCGTGTTTGCCCGTTTTTGACTGCTTTCTTGTGATTATTGATATATCCATACCTGCACACACAAAACATAAAAACAAGCATATTTTTGCCATTTTTAGTCTGTTTTGGGTTTAATTGGGCTATTTTAGGTATAAACGGATATGTGTATTTCACACATATCAGAGTCCTACGCATTATTCTTGTGATTTTGCCAGAACATCCGAGTGATATCATTCACAATGAAGATGGAAATCCTGCTTGAGCCAACATCAATCAAGCTCATGGTAGGTGACTTGTGCGATTCTATATAAATCAAACTTGTGGCAACTGGAAAGAAACGATGGTGCGATTCTATAAGAATCAAACTTATTCCAGGTTATGAATTGACGATTGATGATGAATTTGAAATGATTAACACTCTCGATGCATCACAAAACCACTTTAGCAAGTGACATGTCGATTGATTTTCAAATCAATTTTGTATTTCAATCGGTGAGATAGTAACTCGCTGGTTAACTCTTATCGTGCTGTCTGCTTTGAGACGTTCCGATAATGAGAACATGCTGAGTTTAATGAATCTGATACATATGTGTTAGAAAGATTCGATACTTCAGCTGGAAATCCTGTCAAGGAGATTCTTTTTAAATTGAATCTACCTGATCAAAGGTCGATCCTCACGGATTTGAAGGTTACTCCAACCAAACACAGGCGAATGACAAAGCCATATTCGTCCCCTCGCTGACTCACAAGATTCATAGACACATGCTCATACCAGACCGACAAACATAAAGACATCATGAAAGCTTAAGTACATGTTTCAAGACTTCCGCTACTCTGATACTATACGTCTTTCTTGAAGTGACAAAGTATTAAAGTCAAAGAATTTTAAAGAAGTTCCCGTCACTCTGATACCGAACGTCTTTCTCTAAGTGACGAAGTATTAAAGTTACAGAATTTCAAGAAAGATGCAACATTAAAGCTTTTCAAGTTAACAAATCAAGAAAGGTATGAGCATGTCGATCCATAAGTCAAAAGTTCACAAGATGGCAAAGTCACAAGATGGCGAAATGAGATTATGCTTGGTTGATAAACTCAAAGTGTTCAAGATCACAATTTCACTTACAAGTCAAGACAAAGGAACAAGCTCATGCCTAAAGTCAAAAGACACTACAACATATTCACAAGATAAAAGACATGAAGTTTACGAGCTGAAGACTAAAGATAAAAGCATAGTATGCTAGGATTAAATTTTTGTAAATTGGAGTGACCTCCCTTAGGGGGAGATTGTTAGGATCAAGAAAAGTCTCGGTCACTTCCAATATTAACTAGTCAAAGCCCGTAGTTAGTCAATGTCTAGTATGATAAGCTAATATGGCCCAAAGGCCTATAGAAAGCCTATTAAGGCTCATGGCCGGTTATGTTTGTAAGTATAAATACCCTATCCATGCTTTGGAGAGAGTGTTGGTTGATTTTGTATTCTCATTTCATTTATTCATTATATGTTTCTTACTTTCTCTCTCTAGAATACATCATTCCTTCCACTTTCTCTCACTAAGTTCTTTCCCATCTCATATGAAAGATTACCTGTATTCTTCACCATATGTAGTGAAACACCAATATCCGTCTGGATATGTTGAACTATATGAAAAAGATGGAAAAAGATTCATTGTCAATGGCCATCGACTCAAACTATATCATGAAGAAGAAGATTATAATGAACAAAGGGAAGCAGTCACTCCCTTCTTCCCCAAAGAATGACTCACCAAGTTTGAGTCTAGCTAACGACTCTATTAAAAATTAAGCGCTTCTCGGGAGGCAACCCGGGCTTTACTTAAGTGTAGAGGAGTCCCTCCTCTATTCTTTCACTCATATCCTTTATTTATTTATTAAAAAAACAACAACAAAAATATTTTCTTTGTGTGTTTTTGTGTGTTTACTTTTATGCAGGTAATATAGCTTAAAGATTGGAAAATTGATGATGAGATTGAAGGTGATAAAGACAAAGGAATGGATTTTGTTAAGGAGGCAGGTTTAAATGAACCTGTTCATGCTGATGAAGAAGTACAGGAAGGTATCGATGCTGAGATGACTGAAGCTCAACAAGGGAATGAAAATGTGGAGATCACACAAGAACAAGTCATTGAAGTTTCTAAAGTAACGACTACAGCTGCTCTAAAGGAGACAGAAGTTATAGCTACTACCTCTTCCTAGTCATCTGACTTGGCATCCAAGTTCTTAAACTTCTTAGATATTCCTCATACTGATGCAGAAATCATTTCTCTATTTGACGTTCTAGTTCAGCATGAGGTACCAAATACTCAAACTACCACACTCCTTCCTATACCTGTTTCTGTCATCACAACCATTCCTCAATCATTACAAACCTTCACTCCTCCACCTCTTGTGTCAACTCCCACACCACCGCCAACAACTGAAGCTACAAATCCTCTAACTACACTTCCTGATTTTGCATCGGTCCTTAAATTCAATGAAAGAATAATAGCACTGGAAAAAGAAGTTGTTGAACTTAAAAAGGACCCTCTACACACTCAAGTGACAACTTTAGTTGATGAACATCTAGACACACGGTTGGGAGAAACCAGAGACGAATTCATGAAATTCCTTTCAGAATCTCTCACGACAAGAATCAAAGAGCAAGTAAAAGATCAACTGCCTCAGATTCTGCCCAATGAAGTGTCTAACTTCGCTCCACCTGTGATCGAAGAGTTGATTAAAGAATCACGCGATGAAGTTACTCTAGCAAAGGTGTCTTCTCAACCACATTCTACTTATGAGGCTGCTTCTACACTTACTGAATTTGAGTTAAAGAAGATCCTTATCAACAAAATAGAGAAAAGTGAATCATTTCTAGCAGCTCCCGAACACCGAGATTGCTATGATAGTTTGAAAAAATCTTACGATCTCGACAAAGATTTCTTCTTCTCTTTTGATGTATATTCATTGAAGTGTGGCCAAAAAGACAAGGATAAAGATGAAGACCCTTCCGCTGGATCAGACCGAGGGTTAAAAATGAGAAAGACAAGCAAAGATGCAAAACCAACCACAGGTCCGAAAAATAAAGATTCAACGTCTGGCTCTTCCAAAGACACCAAGTCTCAACCAGAAATCTTCTAGAAAGTTTGTTCAATCAGAGGAACCAGTGTTCGAGGTTGCAGACTCAGACATGCCACAAGATCAAGAAGGGAATCTGGGTGATAATGAAGATGAACCAAGGAAAGAGACTGCCTCTAGACGTGACTGGTTCAAGAAACCTACACCACCTCAAGAACCCACTGACCCTGACTGGCATGTTGGCAAGACTACACAGGAAGGACCAACTCAAAAGTGGTTGATGACTCTCGCAGCTTCCACTTCTACTGATAAATCGTTGAAGGACTTTGATGAATTGATGAGCACTCCAATAGACTTCTCTGGATACATCTTGAATGGCCTGAAAATTAAGAATTTAACTCAAGAAATCCTGCTAGGACCAGCATTCAGACTACTCAAAGGCACCCGCTCTAATTATGCTGAATTAGAATATGACTTTGAAGAATGCTACAAGGCTCTTTCAGAAAAGCTTGATTGGGAAAATCCTGAAGGCGGTGACTACCCATTTGATCTTTCCAAACCCCTTCCTTTGATCACGCGTGGAAAACGTCAAAGAGTACCATTCGAATTCTTCATCAACAATGATCTCAAGTATCTACAAGGAGGAGTTTCGACTATGACATACACGACGTCTACTACCAAGTCAAAGGCCGCTCAGTATGATCTACCTGGCATTGAAGACATGGTTCCAAACATATGGAGTCTTGTTAAAGTTGCTTATGATAGATATGCATTATGGGGTATCTCACATTGGAGAGAACAACGTAAGTCCTTCTATGCATATGCAAGAGGCATACAATCAAGAGGAGATGTATATTCTACAAAACGTATTCTGGCAGTCACTCATGTCAAGGTAATGAGGAAACATGGATACGGGTACTTAGAAGAGATTGTAGTGAGAAGAGCTGATAACATATTATACAGATTCAAGGAAGGTGACTTTCTATGACTTCGGATCAATGATATCGAGGATATGTTAATTCTTGTGGTTCAGAATCGGCTCACAAATCTTTCAGGGGATGATGTTGCTAACTTCGCAATAGCCCTAAGGATGTTCACCAGAAGTCTGGTTATTCAGAAGCGAGTCAAGGATCTTCAACTTGGAGTTGAAAGTTATCAAAAGAAGATCAACGTCACCAAGCCTGATACTACAAGACCAGATCTCAGAAAAAGGCACATGTACACTCCATACAGAGACCCTCAAGGATTCATTTATGTCGACGACTTCAAGAGGAACAGGTTGATGCGCTCCGATGAACTGTGCAAGTTTAGTGATGGCACGTTAACAAGACTTCTTTCTTCGCTCGAAGACATTACCAGGAATATCAACATGGAGTACTTGCCGAAGAGAAGATGGAGCACATTGGAAAAGAAAAGAGCTCATTTCATGATCAAGGACATCAACAAGCTGCTAAAGGAAAGGAGGATGATGAGGAGTTTGGAGAAATTTGTTGGCGGTAGACTCTACGGAACTGACCTCGGACTGCTGCAAAGAACAATATGACTTTGTCATATTGTGTTCATATCTCAAAGGTCATTTTGTATATCATAATCTTGTGAATTTGTATATAAGTAGTGTAGACTTATGGTGATAATAAGGTGTGCTCGAGTATAAAATTTTCAAGAATTTCTTAGTAAATTCAAAAAATTTCAAATTATTATACTCAACACAGTCTTATATACCCTCAAAACTTGAGGGGGAGCATTAAAATGTTCCTTATTGTAATTATGTAACATTTTGTCCCCGAACGTTTAATCAATTGATATCCAAAATATCAAGGAATTAACATTTTGGATAAGGGGAGAAAATGTGATTAAATTGAATCTTAATTGTATTGACATGTGATCGTATAAAATGGACTCAATGCACTCCAACACTTAGCATGTACTACGATTATGGTGCACATGTTAAGGGGGAGCTTTTTAGTGATGATGAAAAACTCTCAAAGTGTAAATCTTTTGATATTTATATCAAACACTTTGATTGAATTTTTTCAATGATTTTGGTTTTGATTGTGATGGAATACCCTAAAGACCGACCATGTACTTAAATTTATGGAGTTATAAGGTGGTTAGGCATAGGTATTCAAATCCCATGATCCAACCAGAACCGGAGGGATCTACCCAGGGATATCTACTAGTTAGTGTAGAAGTCCTTAGGTATGATACAAAAGGAGAAAAAGTGAGAATCGGGAATAATGCCAACTAAGACGAAGCTAACACTGGAACAAACCCAACAAGGTGTTAGTTATGAAGTCTCGGTAAGCATTGAAGGGGTTGAAGAATGAAAAAGAAATGTAAGGATAAAGGGTGAAAAGAAAGAAGCCCTCCATACACTTAGGCAGAAACTGGGTCAATACATAATCTGTCGGAAACACTAAGGTGTTGTCTGACATTGAAGACAGTCATGGGCCCAGTGACGCTATGCACAACCCTCCCTAGCCACTCAAGGTCTCTCAACAGACTCTTGTTTTATTTCTCACAGAGATTACATGCATTTCTATCGACTTTCTCACTCCGAGTTAGTTGATATTGAAAAGGTGGCAATCTGCTCCAGCCAAGGTTATAAATAGCGTGAGGCGTGGCGTGGCGGCATGGCCAAGCCTCACGCCTTTGCGAGCCATGGCGAGTCATGGCGTTTTGAAGGCGTGACTTAAAGCGGCATAATATATGAAAATAAAAAATATATTTATATATTTATATCATATTACAGATATATTGAGTTTACAAAAAGTGTCATACATAATGAATAAAGTCAAGAAACTATCTTTGCATGTAATCTTTTTCATTTGAATTCAAAAAAGCCTCCACGCATTACGTTTTATCGCGTCTTATCACGTTTTTTCATTCCTTATCTCACGTCAAGCCTTAAGCCTAAGCCTTGGCCTATAGCGTGGCATGGAGGTCACGCCTCGCGCCTTTGCGAGGCCTTTGTGCGCCTTTTAGAACCATGGCTCCAGCCTTCGATCACTAAAAACAAAGTGCACTATTGAGTCTAAAGCCAAAAGAGATCATCCATAAATGTCATTAGGATACTTGTCAAATCATGCTTGCTAGGTCACACAATGTGAATAATAAGTTAACATATTAAGAGTTCTACGCATCATCCTTATGATTTTGCCAGAACATCTGAGTGATTTCATTCACTATGAAGATGGAAATCCTGCTTGAGCTAACATCAAACAAGCTCATGGTAGGTGACTTGTGCGATTCTATATGAATCAAACTTGTGAAAACTGGAAAGAAACGATGGTGCGATTCTATAAGAATCAAACTTGTTCCAGGTTATGAATTGACGATTGATGATGAATTTTTGAAATGATTAACACTCTCGATGTGTCACAAAACCACTTTAGCAAGTGACACGTCGATTGATTTTCAAATCAATTTTTTATTTCAATCGGTGAGATAGTAACTCGCTGGTTCACTCTTATCGTGCTGTCTGCTTTGAGACGTTCCGATAATGAGAACATGCTGAGTACGATGAATCTAATACATATGTGTTAGGAAAGAAAGAATTCAATTACTACAGTTGGAAATCATGTCAAGGTATTCTTCTTAAATTTGAATCTATTCTGATCTACAGGTCGATCCTTACGGTTTCAGGTTACTCCAACCAAAATGGGCGAATGAACAAAGCAATATTCGTCCCCTGATTTGTTGCTAATGTTTATTTCAGGAATATTTAAAGATGGTGATGGAGGTACCTGATTCCAGCTGACTCACAATTATAGCCCTGCTCTTACCCAGCCGCAAATATAAAGACATTCTTGAAAGCTCAAGTAATGTTCAAGACTTCGCTACTCTGATACCATACGTACCTTCTTTGATTTAGTAGTAAAAAAAAAAAAACGTATCAAGTTTGATAAAGTTAAAGTTTATATCAAGAAGTGGCATTTTTAATGCTTTGCAAGTTTATGCAAATTCAGGTAAGGTATGAGCAGGTCGGTCATAAGTCACATGTTCGCGGGAGGGCAAAGTTGACAATGATGGGGAAAGGTGATTAGGCTTGGTTGAGATCTCAATGGGGGCTAGTGTCTCTTGATAACATGCAAATCAGACTAAGGGGAGCATGCCTCACATCAAAAGTCATGATCACTACATAAATCACAAGTTAATGATTTTAAGTTAAAGATACGAGCTTAAGACCGAAGTGAAATCATAGTATGCTAAGTTTATAATTTTTTTGTAATTGGAGTGACCTTCCCTTAGGGGGAGATTGTTGAAATACGGAAATGTATCGGTCATTCCAATATAAGTAGTCTATAGCTGTAGTCATTAAGTATTGGTTACGTTAGTACCTAAACCGGGTCAAAGTTACATTGTAAGCCCATAAACAGCTACTCCCTAGTTCAACTATATAAATCGCCCACTTTTGTTGTGTATAAATCGTCTACGTTGGTGTATAACTCACCTTCACAAAAACGTATAGTTCGCCTTACTCTAAACGTATAGTTCGCCTAGCTTTAGAGGATGGTATAATTCGCCTTACTAAAATGTATAGTTCACCGAAAATGAAACGTATACTTCGCCTTTGGAATGTATACTTCGCCCAATAGAAACAAAACGTACGATGTACTAGTTCTTGTCTCTTAGCCAAAACACAAATCATCCTTGTTCTTATCTTCAATATTGCGTGTAAGATAAGCCATATAATAAGCGAATGAAAAAGCTTGTCTTTTACAGAAATGAACAAACATCCTTGCTTGCTTCTTGTCTTTTGATCAAGTCGTGGACCACAGAATAATAAGCAACCCCAGAAAAATCTTGTAAATAAGCTGGAAAATAAGCACTTTACAAGTTAAATAAGCCACGAAAAAGTGGGTCGCATCGGAATATGTTTTCGGGAGCGTTACTTCATAATACCATTGCTCAAGTCATGAGAGAACGACCTCTAACCGTGTCGTTTGAAAAGTAATCTTGTATTGTTAAGACTCTAATGCACATCAAGTAAGCCAAGCATCTAGTCCACCTGAGAAAAACATGCTTAAAAAGTGTCAACATAAAGTTGGTGAGTTCATAGGTTTTTGTAAGTATAAATGTTGAACCAAAGTTTTGTAAAGTATGTATGACCATTTAAATCCCCAAATAGTCACCAAAACGTATGTATGAGTGTTGTAAATCAAAGAGTTGTAAAGTATGCATGACTATTTCAATCCCCAAATAGTCACAAAAACATATGTATGAATGTTATAAACCAAAGAGTTGTAAAGTATACATGACCATTTAAATCCTCAAATAGTCACAAAAACGTATGTATGAGTGTTGCAATTCAAAGAGTTGTAAAATATGCATGACCATTTCAATCCTCAAATAGTCACAAAAATTATGTATGGTTGGACCACCATTGTTCAAAGTATGTATTACCACATTATTCAAGGCAACATAGATATTCATGTGTATATAAAACAATGATTACGATTACTCTAAGTTCATGAAGCTGTTACATAGACTCATATATATGCCACTTTATTCAAGGCACCGTAATTGTTCATGTTCATATTCTTGCCATGCTCTGACATGCAATAACGTTCGTTGGCTCGGTAGTTTCGACACCAGTGATAGCTAATCACCCGAACGGGGCTATCACACCCGAATATATCTATTTCATAACATTCGCGCTCACCCTCCAAGTAATTCACAGTTCAATCCGCTTAAGCTAATCTGTAATCATTTGGGTAAAAGTAAAGTAATGTCCTTGTTTTCAAAAATAAGTGAAACAAGCAATGTCCCAAAATAAGTAATTGAGTATGCAGACCAGTTTGTAAAAAATGAATTGTAAATGCACATGTAATAAATTCAAATCAATCACGTAAATGAATTTTGTAACAAGCATGTCCTCGCCCCAAACGTTGTAACGTATATGTAAAACAAGTAAAATGTGGGGCTATAAACTCACCTTGTGTGAATGAATAATCCAAGTATAACAGAAAATGCGTCACGGTAATGACCGAATGCAACCTAATTAAATATAGGTCGTATAAGTACTAAGCACTTTGATTAACTAATGCCATATACAATTCTATATAGCTACATCACCATCTAATTACGTTTATGAAATCATATTTATAATGTAAAAATGTTTATAAATATCTCTTTAGTAAAAACGGCGTAACTTTATCGTTTTAAGCCCGTTTCTTACGTTTCTTATGTCCACGTTCTCGTATTAAGATGACGTATCAAAATATTACATTTTCAATATTTGAGTCCCCTGGTGAACAGTGTTTTTATTGTTCATATACTTTTATAAAATTATTTTTATAAAATTATTCGTCGTAAACACGTAAATGCCGTATTTTATCCGTTTTAGCTCCGATTTTAGTGATTCTTTCGACCATGTCTTCGTAATTGAAAGTTCTATCAAAATATAATACTTTTCAAAAATAAGTATCTGAGATGAATAGTGATATTTACTGTTCATACTTTATAAAATTATTTTTATAAACTTTAATTATCGTAAACTTGCGAAATTCATAACTCCTTCGTTATTGATCGAAAAATTATGATTCTTAATGTTTTGGAATCCTAAAAATATGTAATATCTGATTAAAATAACTAATCTTATATATCAGAAGTATTTTATAACTTGTCTTTATAAAATTTCTTTTATAACCCCGTTTATTATCGTATAACTTGTAAACTACGTATCTCCTTCGTTATAAAGCGAATTTTTAAGTTTCTTACCTTTTTGGAATCCTCACGAGATGTAGTATTTTATAAAAATATAAAATGGATGCTTTATTTTTCGAATTCTAACAGAAGGTTTTGATATTTTTGGTAAAAATGTGTTTAAACTAGTTTTTATAACTTTTTAGTTTAACCACTTTGTTACAAGTCCATTACAGCAACTTATATCACATGTCTTACATCCTTAGGGTCCTTAATCCATCATTTGTCCAAATATTATCCAAGAATCACATGATCCATGAGTTTACATACTCATTTGTTCATTAACTTTCATAAGTATACTTTTTAGGTAACTTGTTTATATACAATTTTATAATTACAAAAATAATTATGAAAAGTTAAAAAAATCTGATATATCTCTATTTGAATAGCCCCTAAAAACACGCATAATCCCTTTTATAATTTAATTTATGCATTTTTTCATTTTGATAAACACTAAAAAACAACACCACCAAGAAACCCCTAAATAAAATCTAAAAGAGGCGGCAAGAATTTTCCAAGGGCTTTGCACATTTGTTCTAAGGTGATTTGAAGTCAAGGATGAGGGAAAAAATATGGGAAGTTTTTGTGGATGTGATTGGTTCAATTGTGTATTGTTTTGGTCGACTTTAAGCCACCGTTCAATAATTCATTAAATCATCAAGAATCATCAAGGTAATTTTGTATCTCCTTTATTCATCATTTATACTCCATAATATACGTGGGAAAAATGTTCATTCATTTTATTTGATCGAAATAATCTAAAACATATTAGAAAACTCCTAATTTTTTAGTTAATTTATGAATCGGCTAAAAACTATTTTTAAAAATATGATTTTATATTTTATAAGGTTTTTCATATCACATATAACGTCAATAAATTGTTGGAAAAAATTTAAGAAGATTCGAACTAATTGTTAGATTTTCCTTTGTTTGGCCGAATTTCGAATAAAGAAGAAAAAGAATAAAAGTTATAAATGAATTAGGGTTAGGGTTTTGATAATTTTTACAGGTGCATTTAATTCCAATGATTGGGAAATAATTGTGGTTGTGATTGAGAAAAATTTAATTAGGGTTTTAGTGATTTAATTGATTTTTCCGAAGTATGATATTTGCAGTATAATGACTGTTATTTGTAATTTCCTGAAACTATGGGGTCTGTTTTTAGACATGTTATTATATTTAATATATACCTGTAATAAAATAAGTCTGGAGGGTATAACAATGTCATATTGAATTATATTTGGATTTCAAAAAATGGTTAATTTACATATAATTAGTAAACTAGAAATTAATTATTAAAATAGAAGGACTGAAAATGTAAATGCTGAAAAGTATAAGTTTGGTTAGTAATTTAATGTATAAATTATGAATTTGTCAATTTGAATCTATAAGGGCTGTTTTGTAATTATGATAATTAAAGATAATGTTTAATTAAATAATAGAACCAAAAGGGCTAAATATGATAAATAGTGTAAATTAAGGGGTTTGCCTTGTAAATACAGAAAAAGGAAGGTATAATCTGAATAAAATGTGAAACATTGATATTTTACCCTATTAACCTTGAAATGTTGAATTTTTGTATATTAAAACACTAAAAAATGGAAATTGTCATATTTAACCCTAAACTTGGTAAGGTTTGGCATATTAGGTCCCTAAGTTTTATTCAAAATACTTAATAGAATCCAAATGATGGAAAATTACTTAATTTTGGAACTACTAAAAATGGAAAGTTACTAAAATGGAAAGTTGCATTAAAAAATAGAAAGTTACTAAATCATAAAAGTTACTAAAAATTTGGAAAGGTTAACTAAAGAATGGAAAGTAAAAACTTAAATGAATAGGTTTGTAATCGAATTCATCCCATTTCTTTTAGGTTCGATCAAGAGGGTAGTGTAATTTGAGTATTCCGAGGTTGGTTTTTCTTTGAGTATTGCCTTTGCTTCGGAATAAGGTACAGATATTCTGACCTTATCGTTAATGATTTTCTCATGACATAATATCACTCTCTGATCTTGATTACTTATTGATTTGCATAAACATTGCTCTGAGCCTTTTATCTGGTTCTCTTATATGATCTGTCATTATGTTCTATTTGAACCCTGCTATGCTACCTTTGATATTTGAACCTTTGACATTGAACCTTTGCTATGATCCCTTTGAAATGAACTTGGAATATTATACTTAGTTTGAAGCCCTTACAGTTTGAGACCAAGCCCTATTTGTCTCACCGTACCATGAAGTGTAACATGGCCGTGTCATTGTTGCACCTTTGGCTGACTCATGTGTGAGTGAGTGATTTCTCATGCCGTCCCACATTTGATATAATAATCAGCATTAGAAATAACTATTGTTTAAGGGGCGTATGGATGCATCCTAATTTGGTTATGATATTCGATAGATTATGACATTATGATATTTGGTATATTTGGTGACTGATGTTTGGGTGCAATCCACGTCTTTCACATTGGACTCGCTACTCATGGTTACAATGAAATGATTGTTTGGGATAGTATTGGACATAATTTGATTCTCTGGATTCAACATACCTTACACTATGATTTGATCTGCTGATTTGTCTTACCTATATTCGTATCCCTTGATCATGCATTGTGTATCCTTGTACCATAGAATCGTATCCTTTGATTATCCGTTACCTTTTGCATTCGATTATATATATCTGTTCACTGGGCTTTGTAAGCTCAGCCGCACTTTCTTTTCCTGCGGCAGGTATCTAAGCTAGGAGCTGGGGTTGCTTTCAGGCTATGAGTGCTGAGTGTGGACTTACCCTAGAGATCTTAGTTTTGATATATGAATTGTTTCTTTTCAAGACATTTGTTATTTCGTTTGGATATGTCTATCTTTGAGAACTTATGTACCTTAAGTCGTGTTGACTTATTTCCTTTGGTTATTTATTAAGACTTCCGTTGTTTATGCTTGTGTTATGATTATGTATGCCTTTGATGTCACACCATATTTGTAATACTTCTACCCTTTTGGGTCGGGGCGTTACATTTATTTTTCGAATTCTAACATAAGGTTTTGATATTTTTGGTAAAAATGTGTTTAAACTAGTTTTTATAACTTTTTAGTTTAACCACTTTGTTACAAGTCTATTACAACAACTTATATCACATGTCTTACATCCTTAGGGTCTCTAGTCCATGATTAGTCCATATATTATCCAAGATTCACAAGAATATCAAGTTTACATACTCATTTGTTCATGAACATTTATAAGTAACTTTTTATACTTTTACTTATATATGCTTTATTTAACTTAACCAACACTCATATAGTGTATATACTTGATTTATAACATGATCCATAACATCCATATATCATATGACAAAGTTTACCAAAATCATAAACAAGAATAAAAACCATTTTATATCTCATTATGTTCCTTAGATGGTGATTAACTACACAAACATTATATATGCATAAAATCATGAAAGTAAAGAGATTAAGAGTTTTAGGTAACCTTAATATGAAGTAGTGTGATGAAAAATATGATCTAAACCCTTGTTTAGCAAACAAACCCTAGCTTTCAACACTTGAAAACCCTAATTTCACCAAAACCCTAATCTTGAACCTTCTTGCTTTAACACTTGTAAACTTTAAAACAAACCTTCTAAACACCTTAAGTTATCTTAGATATGATGTAGGAACACTTGGAAATGTGGTAAATAAAATTTGTATGGATGGTTTATGTTGTTGGTTTGGAGTCGTGGGGTATTAGAGAGACAAAGGAGAGAGTTTGTTTTGTTTTCACTTTTGAAATGAGAGTGTATGTGTTCTATCTTCTAGTTTAGGCATTATATACCCTATTGACTAGTCAAGGAACACTTAGAGGAATTCTAGGGATAGTTGGTCAAGTCACTATTTAAGTTAGTAAGAAAATTGAGTCTTGGTTCCTAAAACATGAGAACATCTCATGATTTCTAGGAAAGGTGTTTTGCAAGATATTTTCTTGGTTCTATCCTCTATATATCCGGCCATATAAGTATATAAGTGATGAGATTTTGTAAATTTTTAGTATTGGGTATAATTGTGGGTATTTGTTGAAGCGTAGAAAAGTTTTGGTGGTTCCGGGAATGCCTAAACGTATTTTATCGCGAAACGTAATCACTTTACGTAACCAACAAAAATAAAATATGCAAAGCTAATAATTATACTCTAAATAATTATCTAACACTTGTTTGATGTAAACATTTAATTGTTTGATGCCCGTTTACATTGAACGATAATTTTAGCTTACGCGATTTAACTTAACGAT
This sequence comes from Tanacetum coccineum, assembly GCA_026074375.1. Classification (NCBI taxonomy): domain Eukaryota; kingdom Viridiplantae; phylum Streptophyta; class Magnoliopsida; order Asterales; family Asteraceae; genus Tanacetum; species Tanacetum coccineum. The sequence continues at coordinate 31,237 of BQNB010000520.1, read as the reverse complement.
GTCAATTTAAAAGCAAACGCGTACAATACTAAAAATAAATTGTGAATTTATTGACGCCGTACAGTGACCTAAAAATACGGATTGGTACATTTTATTCCAACTTCCATTCATCCAAGCATGGAACAATACCTTTTTAGTTCTTCCATCCACTTTCATATGGTTTTTGAATAACGAATTTACTCGTGATATGAATTCGAGTGGATCAATCCTCCAACTATCTCCTTTGTCCAACATCTCATCTCCCAATCGCGGGAATCGGGATAGAATTTACAGATAAATTTATCAACAAGTTCTTCCTAAGTGGTGATTTTTCCTTCCCCCTTGTCTATCCACCATTATCGTGCATCATCAGCCAGCGAGAGAGGAAAAACCTTCATGTGTAGTCGATGTGTGTCCACACGAAGAATGTTGATTAAATCAAGTATTTCGAGCACTTTAGCAATGTGGTCCATCACGTCTTCGTCAAACCATCCGTGGTATGTATTCTTTTGCAATTCTATCAAAAATTCCTTGCTGAGTTCAATGTTCATATCGTCATTGGTATTAGAAATATTTGATTCAATTTTGAGCTTTTTCTACGAATTCCTTTAAAGTCGGTTCAGCCATGACTTCTTATAGTATCTTCTTCAATTGACTAGCTCTGATAAGTATGATCTGTGACACAGGTAAAAATATCAGCAGGATTTGCTCTGAAGAAAGATAGAAAATTAAGCACGAAAATCAAATACGAATTCTAAGTTTTCTGTTTCTGTTTCAGATGATCGATATGTCGTATTCAATAGAACTGAATGCGCCGTATTAATCTTTTGAACGAATACGTTGTATTGGACAGAAAGTTGGATATACCATATCCAATGAAAGTGGATACGCCGTATCGAGTTATCGACCAGAACAGAGTATTATGAAATTAAATAAACAAACAAATAAAACACACAGACAAATATACAAGCAAACAATAAAAGACAAATATACAAAATTATACACTAATCTAAATTACACTAATCCTAAGGGTTAGATCTAATCTAAAAACCAAAATATCAAATAAAAATCAAGACTAATTTTCACTCACCGGCAACGGCGCCAAAAACTTGATGTGTTGTAGTTAGGGGTATGATTTATTGATTCAAGTTTTAAATTTATATTTTACCACATACCAAAAAACAACACCTTTAATGGGGTAGTGGTACCCATTTGATGGAGTTTCAATGGATAGGAGTGTCGCTCACTATAAGAGGAACATCCTTTAAATTTATTAATACTTTGGTTTTCTAATCTAAGTTCATTCTAATCTATGTTAAACCTATGCTAAACCTATGTTAATCTTAAATCTAATAGATAATGGGGGGTTTTTTTAGTCTGAGAGACTGGCACGGGTTTTGTGGTGACTAAAACCAATTCAAAACTCTTAAACACACGCAAGCAAATTAACAGTAGATAAAAGAGCGGTTGAACCAAATATAAGAAAACTGTATTATCTATCATTAATTCGATTAGAATGCTGGTTTGTTTATTTAGTGCAATGATTTCTTATCTCGAGGCGGCATATCATTCTTAAGATTAAGGTGGTACTTCTTTCGTAAATCTAGACACGTAGTATTCTGTCACAATTAAATGCATCCGCATAAAGCATCCTTATTTGATGATTATAATCTATCTTAGGGATTAAAGCAATGGTGATCTTGTTAAACCCTAGCTCATAGAGACTTTACCCACTTACTGCTTAATGACAATTAATACACTAGTAGTCCACTAACCAAATCTTTACCAATTAATTAAGAACGTACTCGTTGATCCCAAGGGTCACCTACCGGTCCAACTAAGCTCACTAATCTAAAGGCAAAGATAGGTCATTATTTGTGATCCTATTGGTCTAGATGTATAAGTCACTATATAGAGAGCCATCCCGGCATCTAGATCACTTGGTCCGTTTCACTAGATCCAATTGAATGATAGGTCGCATACAAAAGCACATAAACAAATATATTAATAAACATAAACAAGCATTCAATGATAAATTAAGAAATCAAGATAAACATACCAAACATTCAGATATTTATAATAATGGCTAATACCCGAAGGTATTAGCCTTCAAACATCATAATCAATACAAAAGTTATAATTTAGTCAAGGTAAACTAACCGAGTTAATGAATGATACCAAAAACTGAACGATTACAAGAGTATAAGAAATTACACGTTGTCTCCTATGGAATTAATTACGTTGCTCAATCTCTTTTGCTCTTTTTCTCCTTTGAAAATCAAATTTTATGGTTTAGGTATCGAGAATATGATTTAGCACACCTAAAACTCATTTTTAAGTTTTCTATTTATAGGGTCTGGAATATGGTCGATACGGCGTATCAAAAGTCTTGGAGTAGGGACCACGTTTGATATCTTCCAGAATCTTCACATTTTATAACTTGAATACGGCGTATTGATCTTCTCTGGATACGATGTATTGGATCTTGTTCCTTCGTGGTCTTTGGTGAGGTGCAGGCATAGATACACTGTATCTTCCTTGATGGATATGGCGTATTGGTATGTCAGAATCAGTAATCTTCATATTTCTTTGTTTAAACTTCAGAATGCATGCCTTTTAGTCAACTTTCACCAAGTACTCCATAATTACTACAATTTTCAAATACAAACGATTAACTAACAATTCTTTGCAATAATTACACAAAATGGGTTAATTACATGGGATAAATGATGCTATAAAAGTGATGTTATTTGATGTCATCAAATATCCCCCTACTTGAATCCTATTTGTCCTCAAGTAGTCTTTAGAAGTTTACAAAAATATATCCCTAAGGATTTTTCCGTTTAAGCATTTATTTGATCTATTACAAGTACACAACCAAACACCTCACAAAATAGGTAGATGAAAACACTCAAATCAGTCAACTAATCTATGTGGTAACATGTAACTAATTCGCTTAATTGCTCGGTCGTGACGAGTATTCTATCATAAGCTTGGCAAGGATACACATCTCCACCACTAGAGCTAAGGAGTAACAAGTTTATAAAGGTAAAATTGGTTTTTATGATAAGGCTTAGGGTTGATCATTCTACAATCTTTCACCAACAGTACCACACCAACAAGGCAGCTGAAGCACACATACATGGCCGTAACAACGGAATACACATGTGTGTTCGATCATATCCTCATTCGAGTTTAAGCAAGGGTTAGGATGAAGAATGATATAGGGTAGGGATCTTTTAACTTTCACCAATAGTAATAAACCAACAAGGCAGTTGAATCATGCATGCATGGCCGTAACGACGAAATAGACATGCATGTTCGATCACATCCTCATTCGCGTAAAACCCATGGTTAATGATTAGGAAAGGGAAATAAATTGTTGTTAAATAAAAATTACGAAGCAAATAGATTAAGTCTAAGATACAAGTTGCTAGACACTTTTTCCCGACCGTTCACCATGATAAAGACACAACTATTTACAGACGTCTTGATCATAGATCAAAAACAACAACCAAAGTTGGCGTTCCCGTAACGGTCAACTTCCCAATCATCTCATACTTTACATACTTTTACAAGACAAGTGGCGATATCTTCTACTTTATACAAAACTTTACATCGTTGACTTATAAGATGTATCAACGAATAATCGATCCTTCATATAATTCCTTTGGTTTAAGCTTTTACGAAACGATTATCTTCAAACTTTCCTCCTCTTTTTTGTTGCGATTTTTCTAATTTTTTCGATTTTTTTTCATATACTAACTATGAAACTCGGTGTAATTTCACCATCTTTAAGATCATAATAACTCCGGATAGTTCCTTCGGTAATTCTTCATTCTTCGGACGTACCATTAATTGTGATGGTAGTAAAAATACATGAGTTTTGACTACTTTATACATTCCCATTTGAAATGTGAAAATTTCTTCCAACCGTACCAAAGATAGAAAATGACACAAGACTCGGGACATACATACTTTACGCTTTAAGCAACTAGCAACTGTAAAATCGACTTAATCTAACAAGGTAGGCTAAGGTGTAACGAAACAAATAGTTGGTGTAATTCCTAAAGGATTGGCTCTACGGGTTTTTTTAGGGGTATCTTACTCTTATAATGAGAGTAAACAAAGGGTTTATACGGGGGTTAACTAACCAGTGTAGTTAGTTAATAAACAACATGTATAGGCTTTTTGGGTGTAATCCTAAAAATTTACCAATTTAAACAAGTTACTCCATCTAAATCCATAGTACTCGTCACTGTGATCTCGAATAGATATACCAAGCCAAGTTCTAAATTCTATTACATCACCGACACACTTATATTTTTGTAGAATTTGGGTAAACATTTGGAAACGGATAAGGTTAAATCCTCACAATATCTAATAAGGGTTGTTGTGTGCGGGTTAAGTAACAAGTAATTTCACAAAAGTATGCTTGAAAAAAAATTAAATTTGAGCATAATTTAAGCATTTTGGTGTGAAAAATAGGACAAGTATACATTCTAATTCTCATCCCTCACTTGAATTATACAACGTCCTCGTTGTATGGATAAAAAAATAAAAACATGAATTAAAAATAATAAGAATGAGAAACTCCCCTGATATTTGCTCGGTTGGTTCTCCATATAGATTTATTGATCACGAATTCATGTTGAACAACCGTCTTGGGATTTCAAGACTCCAACACTTCAAGATTTCCAGATTTGTAAATACTTCACCAACATTCGTCGATTTCTTTCCAGCGAGGACTTGTGTAAAATATAGGAAAAACTATGCATTCCTATCTCCGGTTAATTTAAACAAAACTAAATAAACTGTACAGGAGATCAATACGCCGTATCCATAAACTGGAATACGCCGTATATAAACCTGTAAAAAGTATCTAAATACAAGTCAGTCTGCCAAATACGCCGTATCATGTGTATAAATACGCCGTATTGCCAGAACTGACAATACTGTTTTTTAAAAGTGCATAAAATAAAGGACTGATAACGTCCAGACAATTAATACGCCGTATGGTATGGAGCGAATACGCCGTATTGATGTCTGGGAAGACAGACTCGATAAAATTAAATAACAATCCGGGTTGTCTCCCGGGAAGTACTTTTGTTTATAGCTAAGTCTTAAGTTAGACTTGTTCTTCAGCTTCTTTTACTTGATGCACGTCACCTTCCATCCGTTGTCCTTTTTCTAAAAAATTTCTTGGAAGATTTTGGACATACTATCTTCGTTTCTTTTCCACGCATCATATTCACATCTTCTTATAGCAATGTATTCTTCGTTAGGTCCAAGTGAATATTTTATAGCTTCAAACTTTTCTACTTTGCACACCCTTTTGATAGGTTGCTCATCATTTTCCAAATTACTATTGCAGCATTTGCGCTTCGTCTTGCTTCGTTCATCTTCTTTTTCGACGTTGTTCTTTTCTTGAGTTTTCAAATAAGGCTTGAAGAACGAGTCAGTAGTAGTGTCATCACTACTTAAGATGCTGTCATCAATTCGTCTTTAATTCTAACTTCCATTCATCCAAGCATGGAACAATACCTTTTTAGTTCTTCCATCCACTTTCATATGGTTTTCGAATGACGAATTTACTCGTGATATGAATTCAAGTGGATCAATCCCCCAATTATCTCCGTCGTCCATCATATCATCTCCCCATCGCCAGAATCGGGATAGAATTTACAAAAAAATTTATCAACAAGTTCTTCCCAAGTGGTGATTTTTCCTTCCCCCTTGTCTATCCACTATTGTCGTGCATCATCAGCCAGCGAGAGAGGAAAAACCTTCATGCGTAGTCGATGTGTGTCCACACCAGTAATGTTGATTAAATCAAGTATTTCGAGCACTTTAGCAATGTGGTCCATCACGTCTTCATCAAACCATCCGTGGTATGTATTCTTTTGCAATTCTATCAAAAATTCCTTGCTGAGTTCAATGTTCATATCGTCATTGGTATTAGAAATATTTGATTCAATTTTGAGCTTTTTCTACGAATTCCTTTAAAATCGGTTCAGCCATGACTTCTTATAGTATCTTCTTCAATCAGCTAGCTCTGATAAGTATGATCTGTGACACAAGTAAAAATATCAGCAGGATTTGCTCTGAAGAAAGATAGAAAATTAAGCACGGAAATCAAATACGAATTCTAAGGTTTCTATTTCAGATGATTGATATGTCGTATTCAATAGAACTGAATGCGCTATATTAATCTTTTGAACGAATATGCGGTATTGGACAGAAAGTTGGATATGTCGTATCCAATGGAAGTGGATACGCCGTATCTAGTTATCAACCAGAACAGAGTATTATGAAATTAAATAAACAAATATACAAGCAAACAAATATACAAGCAAACAATAAAATAAATATATACATAATTATACAAAATTATACACTAATCTAAATTACACTAATCCTAATGGTTAAATCTAATCTAAAAACCAAAATATCAAATAAAAATCAAGATTAATTTTTAATCACCTATGTTGTAGTTAGGGGTGTGATTTATTGATTCAAGTTTTAAATTTATATTTTTCTGACTTTACCAAAAATAACACTTTAACGGGCAGTATACCCGATCAATGGGAGTTTCATGGTAAGTAGGGTGTCGATCACTAAGAGCGAGAAACAATCTTTCAATTTATTAATACTTTTATTTCCTAATCTAAGTTAGTTCTAATCTATGTTAAACCTATGCTAATCCTAAATCTAATGGATAAGGGGGGTTTTGTAGTCTGAGAGACTGGCATGGGTTTTGTGGTGACTAAAACCAATTCAAGACACTAAAGCACACGCAAGCAAATTAACAGAAGATAAAAGAGCGGTTAAGCCAAACATAAGAAAACTGTATTAGCCATCATTAATCCGATTAGAACGTTGGTTTGTTTATTTAGTGCAATGATTTCTTATCTCGAGGCGGCATATCATTCTTAAGATTAAGGCGGTACTTCTTCCTTAAACATAGACACGTAGAATTCTGTCACAATTAAATGATTCCGCATAAAGCATCCTTATTTGATGATTATAATCTATCTTAGGGATTAAAGCAATGGTGATCTTGTTAAACCCTAGCTCATAGAGACTTTACCCACTTACTGCTTAATGACAATTCATACACTAGTAGTCCACTAACCAAATATTTACCAATTAATTAAGAACGTACTCGTTGATCCCAAGGGTCACCTGTCGGTCCAACTAAGCTCACTAATCTAAAGGCAAAGATAGGTCGTTATTTGTGATCCTATTGGTCTAGATGTATAAATCACTATATAGAGAGCCATCCCGGCATCTAGATTACTTGGTCCGTATCACTAGATCCAGTTGAATGATAGGTCGCATACAAAAGCACGTAAACAAGTATATTGATAAACATAAACAAGCATTCAACGATAAATTAAGAAATCGAGATAAACAAACCAAACATTCATATCTTTATAATAATGGCTAATACCCGAAGGTATTAGTCTTCAAACATCATAATCAATAAAAAAAGTAATAATTTAGTCAAGGTAAACTAACCAAGTTAATGAATAATACCAAAACCTGAACGATTACAAAAGTATAAGAAATCACACGTTGTCTCCTATGGAATTAATTACGTTGCTCGACCTCTTCTGCTCTTTTTCTCCTTTGAAAATTGAATTTTATGGTTTGGGTATCGAGAATATGATTTAGCACACCTAAAACTCGTTTTTGAGTTTTCTATTTATAGGGTCTGGAATATGGTCGATACGGCGTATCAAAAGTCTTCGCTACGGCGTATCAGGGGTTTCTTGGAGTAGGGACCACATTCGATATCTTCCAGAATCTTCACATTCTATAACTTGAATACGGCGTATTGATCTTCTCTGGATACGGAGTATTGGATCTTGTTCCTTTGTGGTCTTTGGTGAGGTACAGGCACAAATACGCCGTATCTTCCTTGATGGATATGGCGTATTGGTATGTCAGAATCAGTAATCTTCATGTTTCTTTGTTTAAGCTCCAGAATGCGTGTCTTTTAGTCAACTTTCACCAAGTACTTCACAATTACTACAATTTTTAAATACAAACGATTAAGTAATAATTCTTTGCAATAATTACACAAAATGGGTTAATTACATGGGATAAATGATGTTATAAAAGTGACGTTATTTGATTTCATCAACGTCTTTTCTCAATTCTAATAGTCTTTTCAATTCTAAACGGTTCTTCTCACCTTCAATGGTCTTGTCACTCCTAAACGTTTCTTTTCACTTCTAATAAGTGTCCTCACCTCTAACGTTTCTTCTCGCTTCTAAATGTTTCTTCTTTCTTCTAATAGTCTTGTTACTATTAAAATTCCTCCTATATCTCTTGACAACTTAATTATTTCATCTGAAATATTTAAGTTATTTGCGAAATGCAAATGTCACTCCTTCGCAAAACTTTCCACTTTTTAGAAAGTGAAGAACATAAAGAAGATATTCAATCTTCAAGTGTTATTGAGTCACCACAATGTTGAGCCTCTCATTATTCTTTCACCTTGAAAGAACCGCCACCTCATTTCACATACCCACCTTTGTTCCTCCACATTGTCAACCAACAAAACACTAAACAAACCTTTGAATTCCCATTCATCCACCTTTGTCTCGATATGATCACATGCACATCAATTGTTAGTGCAAATGATGTATCAATCTTTTCTAATAACCTCTCGTCAACACGTTCCTTCTTTAGTCCCTCTCATCCTTCTCCACTTTTCGGCTTTATGAAATCATTTTCATCCACCTCTAAGAGCATATCGTCTCGATTCTCATCTTATTTTTCTTTTATCCTTTTAAAGTATAAATTTTGGCATATCTCGCCAAGATATTAAGTGTCATCCGTTTCCCTTTAAAAGGTCATCCTCTTAATATTTGTGTGTCAACCAATAAACGATTCCTATTCTCGTTTATTAAAATTCGATCAAATCTTAGTCCTTAAACATACGTCTCGAGTCTTTTTATTTTTTAAGTTGTTGATTTTAAAATAATGATTGCTTGTGTCTATTTTCTAATTCTCTTTTAACGTGTCATACTTTAGAATAATAACACCTAAAATGCATGTCTAGTATATGTGCACTTGTCTACTAACTTTTTTTGTAGCACACATCCTTATCTTGTTTCCTTAGTGCCCCAAACAAAGGGGAGCATACACCAAGGGGGAGCACTTAAAAGCGTTCTACTCATTTAAATTGGATCGAACTTCTTGAGCATCGATGTTAGTTTATTTGATCCATGGATTCATTAGAATCAATATACAAATAATGTAATTATCATGGGGATGCAATGAGCAAGGGGGAGCTCAAATATGTGGGTAAATATCATGGAGCTGATTAAACCATGATGATAAAAGACTTCACTGGGATGATGCAAGCTCACCTTTATAGGAAGATATGATCGAGGATCGTCAAATACAATGAAGGGTTCATCCAGAAACTAAATACTTCACCTCCTCTACTTTAAAATTGCCTTCAACCTTCAGGTTTTTCTTATACTTGCAACTTATATACTTGGAGCACCTACCTTCTCCTGATTCATTCAACCTTGGAGCGCCTACTTTATTCTCATGTCTTCCTTCATTTCTTTTGACCTCCTCTAAATTATCCAAGAAACACAAAACCACCTCAACCATATTTCTCATGTCTTCTTCTCATACCTCCAACCTATATCTGAGAAACACCTTTTTGTTTTGACAAAAAAGGGAGAAGGAGTGTAAATTGTAAACAAGTAACTTGAAAACTTTCCTAAGTGTTATAGTTTACATATTTTGTCATCATCAAAAAGGGGGAGATTGTTAGTTCAAATATTACGATATTTATCCTATACGGTCTCTTTATGTTTTGGTGATGACAAACATGTAACTTGTAATACGTAAAGTAAACTGCGCAAGTTACTCGTTTACACAAATCATCAATGCATACACGCATCAACATCTCTTGACGTCTCAAGTATGCATCAAGACGGACATTGGTTTACACCCATCGTAAATCACATAAGGTATGTACAAACAAGCATTAAACGTATAGGATAATCAAAGAAATAAGTTTTTGTCTTAAAACATTACATTGTTATAAATATAACAAAACAATTTCTCAAAATCTAATTAGACAAATTATTTTTGAATTATAAAGAAATGTTTTATGTGGTAATTATTTCAAAATTCAAATCTGGTCATTTTCCCCCCTAAAACAAGTCTGATTTTCACCAGATAAGTATTTCGCCACAAGAAGACAAAAATAGGATCGTCTGTCGGGGCGGCCCTCGTAAATACTTGGCGGCCCCCTAATATATCTGGGGGCCGTCACTTTCAGACAGACAGTTTTCAGCTCCTATAAATAGTGGGTCACTTCTAACTATTTTCACAACCCTTCTACACGAATTTCTTTCAGTTCTTTCTCTATCTAGATCTCACTAAATCTCTCTAAATCTTTGATCATTCAACTTGGTTAATCTTGTTTAAATGTTATCCAATCTTTATCCTGTCCTCCTTTCCTCAAGTGCAAGAGAAGAACTTTCGTCATCGTCAAGATACGAAGTTATGTAGTCTAGTTAGTCCATTTGTAACATTTGTTACATATATCGAGTCCATGTCATCCAATCTTTAGTAGTGTGTAGATCCGAATGGAATATATATTCGAAAGGGTTGATTGTGTGTTGGTTAGTATTTTAGGCCTCAAAATACATTGGTGAAGTGGTAGATTGGTTCTAGCTAAGATTAGGACTCGACATTTAGCTTAGTGTCGAAAAATAATGTAAGCAACCTTATAAGGTTTTCTCCCTCGAAAGGGAGCTTGTTGATTAGTGAAGTAACTCTTGAGTTGGATACTCAGAAGAGAGTGGAGTAGGGCGAAGAGGAGCTTCGTGACCAAACCACTATAAATCACCGTGTCCGGTTTGCATTTTCTTTTACCTTTCGCTTTACTTATTTCTTTACATACACCACTTTACATTTATGATCATGATTGCGTGGATTGTTGTATATATCATGTTACTTATGGTTGTGTAGTTCTTTGTAATAAATATTGTGAGTGTGTTTGTATTGTTAGATTATGTATTAGCAATTATAGATCTCTAATCAACACTTCTCGTATTACGTCAAACTTGATTGGTGATTTGATACAAAAAGATTTAAAGTTTTTAATTGGAAACGTATTCACATCCCCTCTACACTTTCCACAGGAAGTAAGGGCTGAATAAGAGTGGCATGACAAATGTAGGCAAGAACAAGTATTGGAGGGGGAACATGAGAATCAGCTATTCGAATTATATATGTAACTTAACTCTTAGATGATAAGCACTCAAAGGTGACCTAGTGGCAAGGGGGGTTGTGACTATCACTCTAAAATGTGTGAGGTATCAAGTTCAATTCCTGTTAGGTGAAAACAACCTTAAAGTGGCCAAGCCGACCTCCTGAAAAGGGAGGGCTTTACCTGGTTTGAGTCTGTGTGGCAGTAGGTTCAAACCCTGTGGATTAGTCGGTTATAATGTCGTAAACGTACCATGGTTACCCAAAAAAAGCTCTTAGATGAGCAGAATTATATGGTGTGTTGTATCTTTGAACCTTATTGTTGTATCAGTTAATGTGCTATTAATGTTTAGTATGATTTATGGTTTATGAGTACTGAAACACCTGTGTAATACTTAGTTGAAACACACTTTGGCATTTTGGTATGGTTATGGCAGTTTTGTTATGGCACATTTTGGTTATGGAAATTTGGTTATGGCACAAAACAGTAAAGTTTGGCTATGGCACAGTTTCATAGTCAAACTGTATTTCAGTCCTAAACCTGACCCAAAAAAGTTGTTTTGGATGGAAAAAAAGGGTTTTGGAGGGAAAAACGTTGTTAAATAAAACCATGTATAAAAATGCGTATATAAAAACGTGTATAAAAATGTGTCCATAAAAATGTTTTTATAAAAAGTGTATATAATAATGTGTATAAAATCGTGTATAAAAATGTGTATCAAAACGTACATAAAAATATGTATAAAACGTGTGTATACAACCGTGTGTATAAAAACGTGTATAAAATGTGTGTATAAAAACGTGTATAAAACCGTGTATAAAACTATGTATAAAAATGTGTTTGTTAAAACGTGTGTATATAATATTATGTATAAAAATGTGTGTATAAAAGCATGTGTATAAAAACATGTATATAATACCGTGATAGTAAAAACGTTGTTTGGGTAGTGGGCCGAAAAAAATAATTTTTTTTTTTTATTACGATATCTAATCATATCGAACCCATTTTATGTTTTTGTGATGACAAACATGTAACTTGTAATATGTAACGTAAAGTGCACAAGTTACTCATAATCACAAATCATCAATGCATATATGCATCTATATCTCTCGATATCTCAAGTCTGCATCAACACGGACATTTTCCTACATCCGACGTAAATCACGTAAGGTATGTACAAACAACATTAAACTTGTAGGATGATCAAAGAAATAAGTTTTTGTCTTAAACTTTATTTTTTGTAAATAAAAACCACATTTCTCAAAATTTCTTCGACAAAAGGGGGAGAAGAGAGTGTAAACGAGTAACTTTTAAACTTTACTATGTGTTATAGTTTACATATTTTGTCATCATCAAAAAAGGGAGATTGTTAGTGCAAATATTATGATATTTAATCTATACGATCCCTTTATGTTTTGGTGATGACAAACATGTAACTTGTAATACGTAACGTAAAGTGCACAAGTTACTCGTAATCACAAATCATCAATGCATATATGCATCTACATCTCTCGACGTCTCAAGTCTGCATCAACACGTACATTTGTCTACACCCGACGTAAATCACGTAAGGTATGTACAAACAACATTAAACTTGTAGGATGATCAAAGAAATAAGTTTTTGTCTTAAACTTTATATTTTTATAAATATAACAAAACAATTTCTCAAAAATTATTTAGACAAATTATTTTTTAAATTATAAAGAAATGTTTTATGTGGTAATTATTTCAAATTTCAAATCTGGTCTTCCCCCTTGTATAAAAACGTGTTTGTTAGTGCAAATATTACGATATCTAATCTATACGACCCCTTTATGTTTTTGTGATGACAAACATGTAACTTGTAATATGTAACGTAAAGTGCACAAGTTACTCATAATCACAAATCATCAATGCATATATGCATCTATATCTCTCGATATCTCAAGTCTGCATCAACACGGACATTTTCCTACATCCGACGTAAATCACGTAAGGTATGTACAAACAACATTAAACTTGTAGGATGATCAAAGAAATAAGTTTTTGTCTTAAACTTTATATTTTTGTAAATATAACAACACATTTTCTCAAAAATTATTTAGACAAATTATTTTTTAAATTATAAAGAAATGTTTTATGTGGTAATTATTTCAAATTTCAAATCTGGTCTTCCCCCTTGTATAAAAACGTGTTTGTTAGTGCAAATATTACGATATCTAATCTATACGACCCTTTATTTATTTTGTGATGACAAACCTAGTAACTTTAATATGAAAAACGTAAAGTGCACAAGTTACACCATAATCACAAATCACAATGCATAATCTGCATATATATTCTCGATATCTCAAGTCTGCATCAACACACGGACATTTCCTACATCCGACGTAAATTCACGAAAGGTAGTTTCAAACAACATTAAACTTGTAAGGAATGATCAAAGATATAATGTTTTTTTTCTAACTTTATAATTTAGTAAATAAAGACAAACACATTTTTCTCAAAATTATTTAGACAAATTATAGATAAAATTATCAAGTAAAATGTATATATGTTGTAATTATTTCAATTCAAATCTGGTCTTTCCCCCCCCCCCCCCCCCCCCAAACCAAGTCAGATTTTCACCATATTTAACCTTTATCACAAAAAGACAAAAACAGAAGCGTATGTCGAGGCGGCCTCCGTAAATACACGGCGGTCCCCCAGCGGCCCCCTAATATATCTGGGGGCCGCCACTTTCAGACAGACAATTTTCAGCACCTATAAATAGTGGGTTACTTCCAACTATTTTCACAACCTTTTGCACGAATTTCTTTCAGTTCTTTCTCTCTCTAGATCTCACTAAATCTCTCTAAATCTTTGATCATTCAACTTGGTTAATCTTGTTTAAATATGATCCAATCTTCTATCCTTTCCTCAAGTGCACGAGAAAAACTTTCGTCATTGTCAAGATACGAAGTTATGTAGTCTAGTTAGTCCATTTGTAACATTTGTTACATATAGATCAAGTTCATGTCTTCCAATCTTTAGTAGTGTGTATATCTAAATGGAGTATATATTCGGAAGGGTTGATTGTGTGTTGGTTAGTATTTTAGGCCTCAAAATACATTGGTGAAGTGGTAGATTGGTTCTAGCTAAGATTAGGGCTCGACATTTAGCTTAGTGTCGAAAAATAATGTAAGCGATGCGGTTTATGTGTTTAGGCCATAAAGCACAAGGTTTGTTATGTCGGGCCATAAAACAAAACGGGTTTGGTTATACCCGAAGAAGAACTCGACATCTAGCTTAGTGTTGGAAAATAATGTAAGCAGCGTTATACGGTTTTCTCCGCCAAAAGGGAGCTTATTGATTAGTGAAGTAACTCTCGAGTTGGATACTCGGAGAGTGGAGTAGGGCGAATAGGAGCTTCGTGACCGAACCACTATAAATCACCGCGTCCGGTTTGCATTTTCTTTCACCTTCCGCTTTACTTATTTCTTTACATTTACCGTTTTACTTTTATACTTGCATTGTGATCATGATTGCGTGGTTTGTTGTGTATATCGTGTTACTTATGGTTGTGTAGTTCTTTGTATTAAATATTATGAGTGTGGTTGTATTGTTAGATTATGTATTAGCAACTATAGATCTTTAATCAACACTTCTCATATTATGTCTAACTTGATTGGTGATTTGATACAAAAGATTTAAATTTTTTAATTGAAAACGTATTCACCCCCCTCTACGGTTTCCACATTGTCTAAAAATGTGTATAATAATGTTTGTAAAAAACATGTGTATAAAACTATGTATAAAAACGTGTATAAAAATGTGTGTATAAAAGCGTGTATAAAAATATGTGTATTAAAAACGGGAGGGAAAATAATGAGGTTTTTGAAGGAAAAAAAGTTATAAAAAACATTAGGTGTAAAAGTCAAGGAACTAACAATGGAAGTCAACGCAATAGTAAAAGGGACCATTACAGTAACTTTTAAAAGTGAAAAAATGTCATATGACTAACGGTGAAAGTCAACGCATATGACAGGGACCATTACTGTAATTTTTTTAAATGGTAACCAGTCAAACAAGTCACATTTCGCTCAATCATGGTAAGTATTTAAAAGTATATTACGTAGATCGGCAATAATAAATTAGGTTACGTAGATCGGTAAATTAGAAAAAGTAACTTATATAGGTTCAACCTTCACCCTTAATAATAGGGTGGATATTGGTTAAAACATTCTCTTGTCAAGCCCAACTTACCATAGATATTGGTTTGATATAAGTAGGGTGGTGCTATCGGGTTTACCGGGTCGGGTTGATTCGGCTTTATTTTATAAAATAAAGAGTCGGGTTATCAAGTTCGGCTTGTTAACAATCGTCTTTCACAAAAAATCGAGTAGTTTTAAAAGTCGTTGAACAAGTAGACATATTTTAAAAAAAATGTAAGGGAAACTTTTTTTGTTTACATCAACAAAACAAAAAACAAAACCGAAGTGCTAAAATTTCTTCTTGTCATGCAAGACTGACAAAAACTTACCTTCGTAAAACTTTCCTACTTAACACCGTCGACAAAATTTCTTAAAAACACTAAGAGTTCTTAGGGTTTGGAGGAGATCGGAAAAGGGAAGAGGAACAAAATAGTATTTAATCTTTATGGAATCTAAAATACTTCGCATGTTACTGCCCTCGTTTCAAGCCATGTTTATAGGCAATGAAACTAGTCAATGAGGTACACTTGGCAAGGTCCCACTAGATCTAACAAATCTATTAAAAACGCGTGTACCTCACCCTGGGAAGACGCGAGTGCGTATGACGTCAACACAAAAGTCAAGCACAGTCAAAGTGCGAGTCAAACACGCCGCCTGATAAGTGTGAAACCACAGGTTTAACAAGGAGTAAAATTATAAAAAATTTGCTCTAACCATTGAAGACTTAGATCAATTTACAAGATAAATTATACAGTGAAACACTTTTACAAAATCACTTTTATTACAAAAATGTTTCCCTCCCATGAACCATATACAATCAAACTAATTAATCATGCAATAATTTAAACACATAAATGCGTACCTTATAGCAAATCAACGAGAACACAAGAGTTTAAAACCACGAGCAGATGACCAGGTCCCTCCTACTTAGTACTCACGTCATAACCAAAACCAAGAACACAAGAGTTCAACAAACTCTTATCTACAATATATTGAGATGAGTCTAACCAGTGTCTAGCTTGACAAGATAATGACCAAAACAAGTACAACACAAATTCAAAATGAATTTGTGTGTGTGTTTGTATTTGGCCGAGCAAAGAGAGAGAACAAGGAAAAGAGAAAGCTGATTATGAGTCTAATTCATTTACCTTGTATTTATAATACCTTTAACACTTATCTAATCAGAAAAATATATTATCCATAATTAAATAAGATAATTACACAGTTCAAATAGAGAGATAAGCTCTATATTAAAAATAAATATATATCTTTTATATAAATGATATTTATCTTGTCAAACTAGATAAAAGGACGTTTATTTATTAAATGGACGAACATGAACACTATTTTACGTTCGTTTAGTTAAATGAACGAACATGAACACAAGTCACATTCGTTCGTTTATGTTCGTGACCGTCCGATTAGGCGTTTATTAACGTTCGTTTATGTTCATTTATTATGTTCGTATATCATATTTTTTAATTGTATACTTCTAAATCTACTATGTTTAAATAAAACAACACTTATAAAACATAATATTATGCATTACTTGATAATATTTTATATTTTTTTCTACGTTCATTTATGTTCGATCGTTTATGTTCGTTTAAGGTTCGTTTAGTTCCTTAATAAACGAACATAAACGAACATGAACAACTCATTTTCTTAATAAACGAACACGAACAAGAAAATTCATCCGTGTAAGCGTTCGTGTTCGTTTATTTGTCCGGTTAAAATTAAATGAACGAACATGAACAAGGCTCCGTTCGTGTTCGTCCGGTTCGTTTACAGCCCTACCTCTATGGTCTAAAAGTCGGAAGCTTTCTAGTTTTGTGACATAATTAGGCTAAATCAACAGTCCATCGGGATAGTTTTTGCTGCTACCGGGAATTGTAATGGCTTCCTTACATTAGGCACAAAAGCCAAAGCTTCTTCATCTTTAGTACTAGTGAAATTAATTCTGTGAGTAGCAAATGGTGGGTTATAATAGTCAAAACCACCACCCTCGGTCTCCCTATGCACCATTCCAGTAAGCTCGTAAAAGTCTTGAGGATCAGAGGAGCCATCTACAGAGTTATTTAAAATCATTAATCAAAACTGAAACCTCAACATATTACTACCATATAAGTCATTTGATATGGACACCTAGTTGAGGACAAAATGTGTGGCATACGATGCTTAAGGGTTCAATTATGACAAGAAGTCTATTACATGTTTAGCAAGTGGAATTTCAATTTCAAGTTACATCAAAGGGGAAACAAAGAGAGCCAAATCCTAATGTTCAAACAGCAAGAAATAAATGGAAGACTAACCTTGCACAGTTTCATACTCTTTGGGTTCCAGGCGGGGTTTGACCCAAGGTCTGTTCCCTGCATGAAAGATAAGGTATCAAGGAACAGGACACCAAAGGAAATTTGCAATTTATGCAGCTTACTTAATCTAATAAAGTGCTATGTAGTTTATTGGACTTCCTAGAGGTGACAAGCACTCTTTATTAGAATAAAAATATGACTTATTTTATTAATTAGTATAATTAAAATGGTTGTAAGCATTGGGCGACTTTCAATACCTTCAACCTGTTTCAACTTTGGCCAGGTTTTAAAAATGTCCCCCTCGGCCCGTTGGAGATGAGATTTGTAACCCAAATCAACCCGTTTTCATACAAATGGGTCAAAATTTATCACCTCTAACTGTTTCAACATTATAAGAGGAAAAACTAGTTCATTAATTATAGAGTGTAAATTGCAAGTTTGCAACAAGCACAATGGATCCTATTAGGAAAGTGATAACCAAATCAGGACATGTGATACTCCATATATTCACATACACTTTGGTTCACGGTCCGTTAGTGTAAAATTCATCAGTCTCTTTGCACCGTCTTCAGCGCCACTTTCGACTCTGGCCTCATACACTCCAGGTATCCCTTGTTCAATGGCCTCAGGTAGAAGATATACTTCCAGGTCAATTTATAGAATTTGCACTCCATGAATTCAGCCCCGACGATCTGGTTGTCTTCGTCATTGTTAACATACTAACAACACAGAACTAATTTATGTAAGCAAAACAGTTAGCAACGGAGACAGTCTCAAAACATGAAAGCAGGTGGAAGGAATGTAACCATACCATTTGACAAGATCTGTTAAAGGTGTCAACTGCAAATTTTCCAAGTAAATCAACAACCTTATCATCCTTGTCAACCGTATTTAAATGTTTCTCAACCCGAACGTGCTGATCTGTTTTTGCTTCCTGCCACACGATGAAATATGTGATGAAATATTCATGCGGCAGAATCGTGGATGTAGGTTTATATAAATGAGAGGAGAAAAAGAGGGATGAATAACTAATACATACAGCTATATCTGTTAAAGAAGCCCTTTTACATAATCTGATATATATATATATATATAACTAATCAATTGTATTTCTGCTGAATGTTGAATGTTACAGAACCCTACCTATTTATAAAGGATGAATAGTCCCTTATGTCTGATTTTGTCGATTCAACAAACTAAATTTACAATGTTTTTCTAAACGTTACACAATAAAACTATATATATAACGTCTATTTTTTCTACTGGGTTTGTTGGCCTGCGGCCCAAACCAGAATGTTTATGGGCTTATTCTTGATACTAAATTAACACAAAGATTAATTGGATTAATATTTCATATATTTTCCACCTAATCTTTGTGTTTCTTCAATCTTCATAAATATCTTAATGTTCTTGATCGCCACAACTTCCTTTCAGCTGGTTCTTTATCTTTAACTTCTCTAGGTTCTCTAATTGTCTTTGCAATTCTATTTCTATTTCTGACCTTATGCCTCCTAACTTTTCTTTTGGAATTTTATCCCTTTCAATGCCATTTCCATTTCCGTGAACGGTTTTCTTCCTAAAGATGTACACAATAATGTTGGTTCTATATCTTCCTCCACAAGGTTTGTTATTTCTCTTTAAGGTCTTGTTTTGACAAATCTCTCGCCTTAGTGTCCACAACTTATGACAATTTATAAAAGTCTATCTCTTAATGTCTACTTCTATTGGTAGTTTTTGTCTCCAGGGTCCTTCATCTTCTATTCATATCTATCTTCTTTCTTACTTATCTCTTGTGAATCATCCGTCGGGCCTCGTCCTTGTGTTCTGATACCTATCCTTCGTCTATATTTTACATCGTCGTGTTCTAATTTTTGTAGTTCCCATAGACGTTTGTGAACAGCAACTTCTCAATATTATCTCTCTTGGCTTCTTTTTAAATTAATTCTTTCTCATGGGTCTTAAGTTTCCCAATAATCTCCTCCAATTTTACGGTATTAAAATTCAATCTTTTCAATGGTTGATATCTAGCATAGTAATTTTATCTTCGTACTGCATTAGTACCTTACGTACTTTCGTTGTGCCTCATTAAACGGTAATCCTCATGTGCAGCCTTTGTAATATTACTCTATCAAATTTCCCGGTAAATGAATTCTATTGATTCTTTCTTTCATTCAAAAGTCTCTCGGATTACTGATTTAAGTTGTTGCGAGTGTGCATGTTGTACATCTTCTGTCCCAATAATTCTCCGGCACTTTTAGAGTTCCCAAATTTCTTTCGCTGTTTCACATCCCGCAACTTGCATTTGCAAATCTTCTGGTAACCCTTGAAATAGGTATGCTGACGCAGAACTATCCTTTTTTACATCAATCTCTTTTGATGTACTTGTTATCTTCTTTCTAATCCATACTCATTGCCATCAGTATCTCTTCATTCTTAATGACTCATAATGTATAGTTTGTATTGTTATAACTGCGGCATTGAAATAATGTTTGTGTGGCGATTTCTTTATAAATAACTCTGTTGTTTTCGTCTTTGTCTCCTGACATATCCTTTTGATTTGGTTTTCTTCTAAAACCAATTTAAATCCTCCTTACTTTTATCCTTTGTAGTGCGTGTTATTAGGCCCAGATCATTAATCGACCCAACACAACTCCTTCTTCTTCCTCTTCCTTCTGATCTCACGTTCCTCCCCCCTCTTTAAAAACGCTCCTTCCTTTATCTATCCTACTATCTATTTCTCGATCGGTTTTCTCTTGATGGTTTCCTGAATCAAATCGGTCTCTTTTTTTCTTCTCTTGGACGAGTACCTGTTCGTTTGGGCTGGTCTGTTTTTGCTTCCTGCCACACGATGAAATATGTGATGAAATATTCATGCGGCAGAATCGTGGATGTAGGTTTATATAAATGAGAGGAGAAAAAGAGGGATGAATAACTAATACATACAGCTATATCTGTTAAAGAAGCCCTTTTACATAATCTGATATATATATATATATATAACTAATCAATTGTATTTCTGCTGAATGTTGAATGTTACAGAACCCTACCTATTTATACATGCTGAATCGTCACCTATATGTCTGATATGTCGATTCAACAAAACTAAATGTTACAATGTTTTCTAAACGTTACAACCCTAAACTAAATAACCGTCATATTTTTTCTACTGGGTTTGTTGGCCTGCGGCCCAAACCAGAATGTTTATGGGCTTATTCTTGATACTAAATTAACACAAAGATTAATTGGATTAATATTTCCAACATATTTTCCCCTAATCTTTGTGTTCTTCAATCTTCAAAATCTTAATGTCTTGATGCCAAAACTTCCTTTTCAGCTGGGTGATCCTGATCTAACAAACACTTATCCACATAATATTAGATTATAAACTTGGTCTTTGTTTTCCTCATAATACATGCAGAATTGTATGGACTTAGCTTATTATTTATCAGAGTACAATAATAATAAAAAAATCGTATGTAGCATTTTTCTAACACAAGTAGTAACATTAATAAGGAATGGAAATACGTACAGGTTATCTTGATCTTCTTCTTCTCCGTCTTCTTCTTCTTCTTCTTCGTTTTGGGTTTAGGTGGTGTAGGACCCTTGGGAACATGGGCCATGAAGGAGGTTTCGGGGTCGCTGCAAGAAAAGGGTATGAGTACGAGAACAAAGGGAGATAAGAAATTTATTAATTATCTTGAACTGTTTACAAGCTAAACAAGAATATAAAGGCCGCAGCTAGAGAACATACTATATCCAGTCAGATGGCAACTCTTCAGTAATATATTTGCAGTACCCAGAAACACGGTGAATCGAGGACTCATAATATTCCAATTTGCGTTTTGCAAACCTGTTGTTGCTGTTCAGCTTTAGAGACTTCCTAGCTCTAGCTGCATTCTGAATCAGATCATACAGCCTCTTTGGAATTTCAGATGGCGCTGTCATGCACAACAATAACAACAATTATGAAAGACGGCAATAGTAAATAGTTGTTGTTAGCATCAATGGCGGCTAAGTGAAAAGAAATTCATGCATGCGTGCATACGTTTACTTATAGTTGATACTTCTAGTTCTTTAGGAGGTGCAACCGCGACCTGAAGCAATGAGCAATTCAAAAAATAACAATTATATATAGTGAAACGGACAATAAGCTGATAATCCAAACAACGATAAGTATAAATGAATTACAGGTCGGGATGTTGTTGATGTTGGTTTTCGGGTCTTGATAATCATAGATTGCTTGGATAATTCTTGAATCGTGTATAGTTCACTTTCCGAATACAATATTTCGACCCTATTTGTGCCTTGGGTTACACGAAATTTGTATTGAGATAAGACAAGAACACACTCAAATTCTAGGCACAAGAATAAGAGCAAAACATGAAGAAGATTGTATATTTGTTGTTGATATGAATATGTTCATGTTTTTTTTGAAGACCAAAATATGGATTTTACCATATATATAACTAAAATTGTGGTTTAGGACATTCGTAGTCTCTGGTGAAAAGACACACCCCTTGGTGAAAAGTCAACACATCCTTTAAATGTTCCAGCAACAGTTTTGTAACAACCTAAAATTGTCACTAACTGCTATCATTAAAGACATGTGTGTATGGACAATTTAGTGACACACGAATTCTGTCACTATGACACACAAATTCTGTCACTAAATTTCCCTTGACTTTAAATTACCTACCTTTTCATTTTAGTACTTGATCATGTTAATAGTTTTTTACAAAGAGTGTCTCCACACATCCGATACTGTTTTATATACTATATTGATATACATTTGGTTGGTTAAATCACTATTACAAAAAAAAAATGATTGATGACATAAAATCTCCATAATCCTCCCCCATTTTAGTGTAATCTTTGATTTCCCAAATAATCAAAACAAATCAAACTCATGCATAAATGAAAATGTCTTTCGATTGAATTTTCATCTTAGTATACTACACGTTCCAAATATTCGAGAATCAGGGTGTCGTAACGATTGAACCCGTCAACCCATTTGAATACCTGAAGATAGTATACACACAAGGGTTTTTTTCCCATTGTTTTTTACTTGACGCTTTACATGCAATGCTGTCCATATCTATTTTAGATATAGGAAGCCAAAGTCCAAGCTTCTTGAAGCGGCAAAACTTCATGCTCATATAGGTAATTCTTTTAATCATGCCCTGCGTTGCACTTTTTCAAAAGAACTATTAAAAAGATAAACTTCAACCTCTTTATCTTGCAGGTCTGATCACATTCCTTGGGATAGCAAAACATGTGTTCCAATCTCTAAGTGTGAGCTTTCCACATTGAATTCAGCTTCTAACGTTGTATTAGAAGGGAATTGGGTGTCTCACCATTAGAGAATTTAAATGGACTTTAATTTCATCCTTATTTCCGACTTTGTGCACTAAGTCTCTAGCGAACCTCTTTATCAAGTGGTAAGCTATTAATAATTTTATTCTCATTATCATAATGTAATGAACATGGTAACATTGACTTTAAAACATAATACCGTATGTTTAATGACAAGTCATTTAACCATTATAATTCTTTAGAGTAACAATTCAACGATTTATAATGCCATAGTTGAATACATGTTGGCCAACTTTTTCCTTTGATCCCAAGACTACCTTCAACCAAGCGTAAAATCCATCGCTTGCAAATTTTTAGTCTTCTTGATCATTTATCCAACTTAATGGCATTAATAATCGTATCATATCAAATGTTGAAAAATTCCCATTTTATTCTAGTCCAGAATCTATGGTTTATAACTTTATATTCTAGTATTTAATACTTTGATACTTTATAGTATCCCAACATAAAATTCATATCATCATATACAAACAAATGATATCTCTTTTGTTATTGTGTGATTTAATAACTCAAAATCAATTAGACAACAGTAAGATGCACAAGTAAACAAAAAGAAATGTTATAGTTTAGACCATAACCCACATGCACTGACTTGCATATTTACAAACTTCCTTTATTCATCCTTGTAATTTAACACTTCACCTTCCAATACACCATTTAAGAAGAAATCTTAGATTAACATTGAACATAGTGAATCACAAATTAATTACTGAAACAGAGTCACCCTGAACCATGACTCATGAAACAATTACCCCTTTAATGTGAAAAATGACCATGCGAGGGGTTAACAACCATTCGAATCAATGTATAATGATAAACAAGCGTAAAAACAACCCAAGAATCACAAAATCCAAACAAGAAATAATTTCTTAAGAAACTTATGACAGATTTTGCATGTTTCTGTTTAAAATTGAACATCATCATTATCATTTGATATAAACAATTGATAAACCCTTTGTTATTGTCTGGTTCATTAACTTTGAATGAAAAGACAAAAATATTAGTAAAATTTTGATGGCCTTATTTCATACAGAAATACAAGTTTACACAACTTTGTTGTGTGTCGTGTCCTTCCAGATTAATGAAACTCATTTTGTTTCATGGACACTTCTTTTTTCAAATTCACCGATCAAGACAACGCATGCCCTACTTATACCATCGGTGTATCATGAGGGAAGCGAAGACAATCATTAAGTCATGTCTTTTTTTTTCCGTAATTATATATGAATATACGATGATTCACATCAACTTGAACATCAATCAAGAGTAACCATGAAATTACCCAATTCATTCTTTCAATATCAGAAAATCACTCTTTAGAATAACATTAGTAATTCACAACTTTATAGAAAGTAACTAAACATTCATAGTTACTTCGTTCATTGTCAAACAAACATATATAGATATATATGATTAGATAAAATCTCTTTCACATGTTTTAAGTAAATACACCACTGGCAATATAATAATCTAATAATTCACATGCCAGGATCTCACTTCAATCATTTGTTATCATTTTTCATATTTATAACCAACATAAACATATAATCCATCAGACTATATTGCTTAATTTTCAAGTAAATTTAAAATATAATCATGAGACCCCATACGTTTATGTTGTTATCACATAGGATATCATATCAAAATACATATCTTTCATGCAAGCAATATCTATATGTTCCATAATAAAATATATGTGGAAAATGAAGGCAGTTACGTACTTGTGTATACGGTTAACTGAGTTTGTTCCGCAGTAATAGTATGATTATAATACTCGCATCCAAGTGACTCCTATTTCCAAATTCCCAGATCACTCTTTAACATACAAAATAAACTTGTTCCACACAGCCCACTACCGATTCTTGCATGTATTATTATAATCCATGCATGTCACTGATCCACAGTTTGCACCTTTGTCCATCTGTACCAATCCAAACTTTACATGTCTTCTCCAATTTGAATTCAAGTCTTTCACACATACACGATTACAACAACCACTACTATATGAAACATGTCTCCAATTTTTATTTGTAAAAAGATTCTTCGACCTCTTTCATATATCACCAACCATGATTATCGACGAAAATATTGTATTCGTTTGTTGGTTTTCGGGTCTTGATAATCATAGATTGCTTGGATAATTCTTGAATCGTGTATAGTTCACTTTCCGAATACAATATTTCGACCCTATTTGTGCCTTGGGTTACACGAAATTTGTATTGAGATAAGACAAGAACACACTCAAATTCTAGGCACAAGAATAAGAGCAAAACATGAAGAAGATTGTATATTTGTTGTTGATATGAATATGTTCATATTTTAGAAGACCAAAATATGTTTACATATATATAAACTAAATGGTGGTTCTAGGAAAATATGTGTCTCTTGGTGAAAAGACACACCCCTTGGTGAAAAATCAACACATCCTTTAAATGTTCCAGCAACAGTTTTGTAACAACCTAAAACTGTCGCTAACTGCTATCATTAAAGACATGTGTGTATGGACAATTTAGTGACACACGAATTCTGTCACTATGGCACACGAATTCTGTCACTAAATTTCCCTTGACTTACATTAACAACCTTTTCCATTTTTCGTACTTGAAATCAAGTTAATAGTTTATACAAGCGTGCACTCCACACCTCCGAACTCGTATTATAACATAACTTGAAATCCATTTGGTCTCGGGTAAATCACTATTACACAAAAATGATTGATGACACTAAAATCACCAACAGTTGATGATGTATTGGGGACGCTTCTCCTCCTCCTAGTTGATACTTTCAGTGTTTTAGGAGGTGCGGCAACATCGACCTAAAGCAATGAGCACCATTAGAATATATTTGTATACTGAATAGTACTGATGATCTTTATTCCAAACACACACACATGCACAAATAAGAAAATCCAAACATCAATAAGTATAAATAAAGAATTACTACAAATGTTCTTACATATGATGATGACAATGATGTATTATTATGGACGCTTCTTCTAGTTGAAACCATGGTGAAACCCTAATAAAATAACTTGTTTGTACGTTTTTGCTCGATCTCAAACAGTATATGTACGTACAAGAGGATTTTTTTTCACATAACTGGGCCCATCTTTAAAGTGTTCTGATACGCCCCTCATATTACTAAAACAATACCCGTTTTTACCAAACAAATGTTCAACACGGCACACGGGTAAGGCTGTGGTGCGCCCGTATTCAACACGGCTCTCGGGTAAGGCTGTAGCAAAAATATTTTTATTGTTTTTAGTGTGTTTTTGCAAAAGCATCCGGCACTACAAAAAAAGGGGCTATAATGACCGGAAATTTAATGACGACTCGTAGTTTTCGTCACTATTAATAAAATATATGATGAATGAGAATGGATTATCAAGTAATTGAACATATATAGTCCATAACTTGACTACTAAACCTTCAATGTGTAGAGTATTGTGAGGAGGTTAATTTTGATGTTGTTGTGTACTTATGGTATAAAGAAATTGCATAAATTTTAGAGATGAGATGAGGAGTTGGGAAGTACTAAGTTTGGTCATCATTGAGACTACTAAGCTCAAACTTGTGACTTTAAATAGAAGGGATAATTGCATGAAAATGTATCATACTTGTCATTTTTTGTTATTGTGTTTTTGAACTTTTTTTTTTATTATTATGTGTACTGAACTTTCAAATTTCGACTTTTGTGTGTATTTTGTCACTTTTTGGCCATGTGAAATGACCATTTTACCCTTCGAATTTTGAAAAAAGTAAGGGTAAAACGGTCACAAATACACACAATAGTCGAAATTTGAAAGTTCAGTACACACAATAAGAAAAAAAAAATCCAGTACACACAATAACAAAAAGTGACAAGTATGATACATTTTCAAGTAATTAACCCTAGAAAGCCTATAATCGTTGTTTTTCAAGCTTCAAGGAAACAAAATGTGGAGGTAAATGCTCACAATGATTCTTTTGTGCGGTTGTACACATGAAAATGTTACACAGAGTTTGGTATGTTCTTAGTAGTAGATAAAGTTTGGAAGTATGGATGTGCAGATGGATCTTTTAAGTGTATATATGTTTAGTTTCATCTTCTTCAAATTTGGTTACAAGGAATTTCTGGAAATTAAACTTGAGCATGTAATTCATAATTTTGTAACTAACGGACATGAAGAATAATTTTTATTTTATAAAATACGCGTACACAGTATTTTAATAAAATAAGATGTTCCGTCTTCCACGGGTTATGGGTCACAATGTCTTCCACGGGTTAGAGAGGCAGATTACATTTCTACCAAGTTCAACCAAAGATACAAAAAAGACCTCCGGCCTTTGCAAAGGGTAAGGATCGAACCCTTGATTTATGTCTCCAAAGGCAAGGGTGTTTCCGAGCCTTTC
The DNA here is from genome assembly GCA_026074375.1 of Tanacetum coccineum. Taxonomy (NCBI): domain Eukaryota; kingdom Viridiplantae; phylum Streptophyta; class Magnoliopsida; order Asterales; family Asteraceae; genus Tanacetum; species Tanacetum coccineum. The sequence goes on along the minus strand of BQNB010000520.1, from coordinate 3,759 downwards.
TCTACTTTAATAAAATAAAAAACATGCAAAAATTCATTTTTGTCAATTGACCTCGAAATGATGCTTACTTTCATTACACTCATCAACAAGGAAACTCCATCACCAAGAGCGTGATGTAAACGCATGACAGACACACTTGTGTGCAGCTTTAGATCACCTTGACCCCTAAAGGTTGGCAACAATGTTCGCTTAGACCCCTTAATTGAGAGGTCCAGTGGAGGTTATTATTACTCGAATGAGATTTTTAGTAAGAAAATACATTTGAAAAACAAAAACGAATGCATCATTTGAACAATCTTAATTCACTTTATAGAGACACAAGACATACATATCCCCTGATGAGAATTTAGTGCAACCAAAAATGCATCATGCATAAAGTACATCTGAAAGTGCATGTTGCACGCCACAACACATATGTATCGTTAAGTAATACTACATCAAAAAGAAAAGCAGGACATGTTTCCTCCATGGTCCGAAAGTCAGAGGCTTTTTAGTTTTGTGACAAATTTAGGCTAAATCAACGGTCCATCGGGATAGTTTTTGTTGCTGACTACGGCTGGCTTACATTAACCTCAAAAGACGAAGCTTTTTTATCTTTACAACCACAGTAAATAAGTATGTGAGGAGAATATGCTGGGTTATGATAGTTGAAACCACCACTCTCAGTCAACCTATGCACCATTCCAGTAAGCTGGTAGAAGTCTTGAGGATCAGAGGAACCATCTACAGAATTATTTAAAATCATTAATCGACATTGAAAACTCAATATATTACTACTATATAAGTCATTTGATAGAGAGATACAACAACGCTTAAGGGTTCAATTATGACAAGAAGATCTATTACATGTTTAGCAATTGGGAACCAAAAAGAGCCAAATCCTAATGTTCAAACAGCAAGAAATAAATGGAAGACTAACCTTGCACAGTTTCATACTCGAATTCGGATTCCAGGCGAGGTTTGACCCATGGTCTGTTCCCTGCATGAAAGATAAGGCATCAAGGAACAAGACACCAAAAGAAAATTTGTAATTTATGCAGCTTACTTAATCTATTAAAGTGTTATGTAGTTTATTGGGCTAGTTAGAGATGACAAGCACTTTATATTAGAATAAAAATATGACTTTCAATCCCTTCGACCTTTGGCTAGGTTTCAAAAATGACCCCCTTGGCCCGTTGGAGATGAGATATGTAACCCAAATCAACCCATTTTCATACAAATGGGTCAAAATTTATCACCTCTAACTGTTTTCATTATTTATAAAGTGTGAATTACTTGTCTGTAACAAGCACAGAAGAGAGCATGTCAATGGGTTCTAAAAAGAAAGTGATAACCGAATCAGGACATGCGATACTCCGTATATTCACATACACTTTGGTTCACGATCCGTTAGTACAAAGTTCTGCAGTGTCATTTCGCCGTTTTCAGTAACACATTCGACTCTGGTGTCGTACACTCCACGTATCCCTTGTTCAACGGCCTCTATGGTCATGTAGAAGATATACTTGGTGGTCAATTTATAGAATTTGCACTCCATGAATTCAGCCCCGCTGACCTGGTTGTCTTCATCTTTGTTAACATACTAACAACATATAATTAATTTATGTAAGCAAAACAGTTAAAAACGGAGACAGTCTCAAAAGTTGAAAACAGGTGGAGGGAATGTAACCATACCTCTTTACAAGATTTGTTAAAGGTGTTAACCGCAAATTTTCCAAGTAAATCAACAACGATAACATCATCAACCGTATGTAAATGTTTCTCATGCGGATACTTCTCAAGTTTATTTGCTTCCTGCCACAAGCACAAAATATGTGACAAAGTGCCAGAATCATGGATGTAGGTTTATATAGATGAGAAGAGAAAACGAGGGACGAATATACATACAGCTTTATCCTTCATTCTAAACATATTCCAGATTTTCTGCTCATCCTTGTTCATCGGATAACTGCCGTGATAATTATAGGAGCTCCCTGAATAAGAAACACACACACACGCATATCCACATGCATATCCACATTATCGTAGATTAGAAACTTACATCTTTGTTTTCATCATAATACATGCGAAATTGTATCTTCCTGACTTATTAATGACCAGAGTGCAATAATAAAAAAAAATCTTAAGTAGCGTTGTAATAATATTTTCTGACACAAGTAACATTAATAAGGAATGGGAATACATACAGGTTATCTTGATCTTCTTCTTCGTTTTGGGTTTGGGTTTGGGTTTGGGTTTGGGTGGTGTAGGAGGCTTCGGAACATGGGCCATAAAGAAGGTTTCGGGGTCACTGCAAGAAAAGGGCATCGAGTACAAGAACAAAAGGAGATAAGAAACATATGAGAGTATATTATTAATTATCTTTAAATGTTTACAAGCTAAGCAAAAATATAAAGGTAGCTAGAGAACATACTATTTCCAGCCACGTGGCAGCTGATCAGTCGCTTTGTAGTAGGCAACAGCACCGTGAATCCAGGGCTTATAATATTCCAATTTGCGTTTTGCAAACCTGTTGTTGCTGTTCAGCTTAACAGTCTCACTGAGTTTAGCTACTTTCTGAATCAGATCATACAGCTTCTTTGGAATTTCAGATGGCGCTGTCATGCACAACAATTGCAATAATTAGGAAAGACGGCCAGAGTTAACGAAGTTGTTGTTAGCATCAATGGCAGCTAAGAGAAAAGAAAGTCATGCATACTTGTGCTTATAGTTGATACTTGATACTTGTTGTTCTTTAGGAGGTGCAACCGCGACCTGAACAATTATATATAGTGAATGATCAAATAATTTAAACACGTATACATATGTTAATTAATTAACGGACAAAAAAGCTGATAATCCAAACAACGATAAGTATAAAAGAATTACTGGTCGGGATGTTGATGATGATGCATTGGGGACGTCGACGCTTCTCCTCCTGGTAGTTGATACTTTTAGTTTTTTATGAGGTGCGGCAACCTCGACCTAAAGCAATGAGCACCATTAGAATATTCCTAAACTGACTAGTAATGATCGATCTTTAATCCAAACACAAACACATGCACAAATAAGCAAATCCAAACGGTGATAAGTATACAAATGTTCTTACAGATGTATTATTGAGGACGCTTCTCCTAGTTGAAACCATGGCGAATTGAAACCCTAATAAAATAACTGATTTGTATTTTGCTTGATATATTAGTACGTATGTACGCGAGATGATTTATGAAAGTGGGATCGATCTAAAATAACTGGTTTGATTTTGCGGGCCTATTTGTTTATTATGCAAGCTGCCAAACTAGCTTGAGTTTTTAACTGGGCTTACTTTCCATAGTATATGTAGAAGCTCAAAAGCCCATATCCGGCAAACCCAAAAGAAATCAAACGAGCCTAGATCCCGAGAATACGAGCGGAGTCACGGTCAAACTTGCTAAGTGTAGTTCATTTGGTTTTTCAAGATTTTTTAGATAATTTAGAGCCAGGTTAAATTAGTATTCTCAATTTATTTATTTTCCTAGAGCGGAAAATTTTCACACGTTATGTACACGTATATAAAAAAATCGCATAAATAATAATGAACTTTATTAATCGTTATGACATGAGACGTCGTCTAAAAATTTATTTTTATAGTCAACTTAGTGTTAAAAAAACATGTGAACCTCATAGGAGGCGTTCATATTTCACATGACATACCATATTAGATTGACCCGTTTTCTTAAAAGAAATCTCTTATATAAGCAAAACTAATTTTATAAAATGGACGATAAAGTGGCTATAGAA